>BQNB010019454.1:0-63460 GCA_026074375.1 Tanacetum coccineum | reverse complement strand
AAATGGCAGGACTGCTTTTTCTGTTATGCACATTGGTGCAGGTTAAGGGAACACATACTTATTGGGGAAGAGGCTTTATTTGAGCTTGTATCCAACAAGTAAACCCCATGCTCCATAATTTATATTTATGTTCATCTCTTGGTGTTTTTCATGATCTATATAGTGAAGCAAGAAATAACTTTTAGAACATGGGTTCTAATTATCATTTTTGTATATTATAGTTTTAAGTAGTGAGGGATGTGTTGAATATGTCGATCAATTGTTTAGTCGTTGGCAATACTAGAGAAGGTGATAAGGGAATTCAGATGAGAAATGGTGTTTCTCGTGGGAGATCGCATGTTGTTCCTGAAAACTATGCATTAAGACCGTCACACGCTATGATGAATGGTGGCAAATGGGATAATTTGCCCGTTGAGTTACTTACTGATATAATAAGGCGCGTGGAACATGGTGATATATCATGGCTTTCTAGGAGAGATATGGTTGCTTGTGCTGCGGTTTGCAGGTCGTGGAGAGATACCGTTAAGCAAATTGTTAAATCTCCTGAGCAATGTGGATTGATCACATTCCCCGGGTCGTTAAAACAGGTATTTGTTTCTTTTTTTTTCTTTGGGTGGGTTCTTCATAGGCAGCGGATTACAAAAGTAACTTGTTTTAATTTACTTGATCTTCCTTTTAGCCCGGACCAAGAAACGTGCCTATTCAATGCTTTATAAAGCGGGATAGAGCGAGTTCAACATTTCGGTTGTATCTAGGATTGAGTCCAGGTAAAAGCATGCTACTTTTTAACATTGTGAGTCGATTCAAGAGTGAAGTATGTTGGATGATTCTTTGTATTCTCTCAAAACAATGTTAATTGCTTCTTAATATTGATTTATGTTTACATAATCATAGCACTAGCTGGGGATGCAAGCAAGTTATTGTTGGTCGCGAAGAAGGTTAGAAACGCCACCAGAACTGAGTTCTCAATATCCTTAACAGCTGAAGGATTTTCTCGGGCTAGCAACACTTGCGTCGGGAAACTAAGGTATCTCTCACATATCTTATTCCTTTATCATTCCTACAAATCTGTTTATTTCATTTTCTCATAAACATGTTAGATGTGACGAATTTGATAAATTTATTTATGAATAGGTCGATCAGGTGGTTTTTTTAAATATCAGAATGGTCAACCAAAAGAAAACTGCAAAGCGTTTTATTCGAAAATTAGATTAGTTCTGTACATTTGTAATAGTAGCTTTCAGTTAATAGTTATTTAATTGAAATGAAGTAAGAAAAAAAGCTAAAAAAGCATGTACAGATCGACCCATTCAAACTCGCCCCATATTTAATAAACTTGTATAAACTATGTGCAGTTCCAGTTTCCTCGGAACCAAGTTTTCAGTTTACGATACTCAACGTTCTTACGACCCTGCAATGAAACCAACACCAAAGTTTAGTCTAAAAAAGGTATCTCCTGTGGTACCACTTGTGGTTAAATCCAAAGTAGCTACCATATCGTACGAGCTTAACATTCTACGGACAAAGGGACCAAGAAGAATGCATTGCACCATGAACTCGATCCCCACCTCTTTAGTTCAAGAAGACGGGTCCACCCCAACTCCACTAACATTGCCAGATCAAACCACCCAAAACCCTTTACCAGAGTCATCAATTCTTGATAAAACAGAACCACTTATTCTGAGAAACAAAGCTCCACGATGGCATGAACAGCTGCAATGTTGGTGTCTAAACTTTAAAGGGCGTGTTACAGTTGCTTCTGTTAAGAATTTTCAGCTGGCTGTTGATTCGTCACAAAATGGTGAAGCTGCAGAACAAGATGATGCGATACTACAGTTTGGGAAAATTGGGAAAGATATTTTCACAATGGATTATCAATACCCATTATCTGCATTCCAAGCATTTGCAATATGTTTAAGCAGTTTTGACACTAAACCAGCATGTGAATGATAATCTTACCGTTGTGATATTATGAACCATATCATGATCTGCATTCAACTAGATGTATATATGTTTAAACATTCACCAAATCCTGTAAATCATCTTTGTAACCATGACCCTTTAATGGTCGGGGATTAGGAGCAAAGATGTGTAACCATGATTGGTTTTGGATATGGTAATAATGGGTATTTTCTTTTGTAACAGGTGGTTTATAAATCTTTGTTTTGTTGCTGGAACCTGTTATAAATGAAAGCATCCATAGAGTAATCTGATAAAGTGAACAAACCAAACTGAAAGGTATAGTCAAAAACAGATTTACAAATAAAAACAATCACATTTTTTTTTCTTTAACCATCGTTTCCGACACATTGCTGGACTAATCCACGGGGTTTGAACCACCGCCACACAGACTCAAACCCGGTAAAGCCCTCCCTTTTCAGGAGGTTGGCGTGGCCACTTCAAGGTTATTTGCACCTAGCAGGAATTGAACTTGAGACCTCACACATTTTAGAGTGATAGCCACAAACCCTAATGACCAAACTTAAGATGCCAAATCAGACCAACTAATTTGGTGCTCGGTCATGCACTTACTGAAGCCAACATCATTGAATACCAACAGTCATCACTCAATCGATGTGGCATTCAAAATCCAATCAACCCCATCTAAAGGTTGGGTAGTGCTCATTGCTGATAAAGACACCAGGAATGACAGTGTGCGTGGTGCTCCATCGACGGGTTAAGGCTTGCTTGGCTTGCTTGTCTAGAGGGGCTAAGGCTGCTTGTCTAAAGGCCGAGGTTTTGCGTGTGTATTTTATCAAGTGTATTACTAACCGTTTGCGTTTTTCAAACTCATGGACCTAACTGCCATTTTAAGCTTACACTTGTGTGAGTGGTAACCACACACTTCGATGGTGGCATGGGTTTGGGCAAGGTGTAGATGTTAGGACAATCATGTTGCCATTTACAAGGCAACAACTTTGTTACATGTTAGCCAACTGTTACACTATTGTTGTCAGAACGATTCTTTAGCATGATGAGTTGGATCCGAGAGAATGCTTACCTTTGATAGATGTGATGAATAGCTGGTAAGGTTGTTAAAGTCATTAGTTACGCCATTGTGCATAGCAATGTACGTGTTGAATGATACAGATGTAAATAATACATCGTATATATACTATGGAGATAGCTTAAAACATCATGAATCAATGTAAAGCAAATGCAACTTTATGGACAGCGACAATACATTGTTGACTAACAATAAGATGGCATAATCATAACAATCAAGTCCTCCAATTACTCCAACACACCTTGTTAAGCAGCACAACGTACAATATAACACTAGTTTGATCTTGTTTAAGTTGACAGGATATAACATGCACGATACAAAAAGTAAAAGAAACATGTTTGCCTAGCAAGACTTCATTAATGTGGCACACTCGTGAAACTAAAAAAAAAGGTTATGAACAAACCAATTTCAAACTGATGGGCATGGATGACACCCTCACATAGGTATAATGTTGGTTATTATTTTGTAAACTTCATGTTGTTCAAGAATATATGACTTAGGGGCTTTTTCTTTTTTTATTAGATTAAGTGATGAGTGGATATGTGGTCTAATTCCACAAACTGAGCACCTATGGAATGAGTGATCTATAAAAAATGTTTGTTTCTTTTTTTTATCATCTTTAATAACTAAATGACAATTCTATCCTTTCTGCTAAACTAGATAAAGGGTGAAACGGCAGGGACAAAACAAAAACAACCACTTAACTCAATTAAAAAATTCAAGAACCATGTTGTGTAACAAGATTCAAGACACTCACAAACTCAATAATCAGATTCTATTAAATCAATAACCCATCAACAACCCATTAAGGTGAAGACTAATCAACAGTGTTTTGAAACCCGGTTCGACCCGGCCGGGTCAACCGGTTGAACCGGTTCCGGCTGAAAAAACGGGTCAAATTAAACCGGGTTTCGTATTTTCGAAACCCGGTTTGACCCGCCGGGTTTGGCCGGGTTTGGATGGGTTTTGATTTTTTCGTATTTTTTTTATAAATAAAACATGTTAATTGTATATATTTGCGACGTAATTTTAATTTTACATGTTATATTTGTTAATAAATAGTGTTTAGGCTTAATATATGGAATATTTCATGATTTATATACATACTTTCTTTCTAATTATTGAAAATATATATATATATATATATATATATATTTTATAAAACCGGGTTGACCCGGCGGTCCAACCGGTTGAACCGGTAACCCGGTGACCCGGTGACTCGACCGGGTCGATTCAAAACCCGGTTTTCAAAACATTGCTAATCAATATAAATATTAAAAAAAATCCAATGATATGATAAACATATTCGTTCAGATCTGATTATTTGAGAGAGATTGTGATGGGGAGGTAGAGATTTGAAGTAGAGATCGACGTGTGGGCTATCGACTTGAATATAGATTTGTGATATTCGATCTCAAATATGGCGTGTGGGGTGATCCACGTGGAGGAAGAAGATCGCCGGCGTTGATTTAGAGATTTATCAGACTGTGAAATGGAGGTAGAATGTCTTTAGAGTGTGTTAACTGTTGTAGAAATGAAGGAATCGATGATTTGAACAAGGATGAAGATGAGGGGTATAAATGTCTAGTAAATGATAAATAATGACATATGAGCCTCTGGTTCGGGAGGACTTCATTTTTAGCCACTGACGCTCATTTAGAAAACTTTAAAAAAGAAACAACTTATATCCTTGCGGAACCAATTCAATTCCTTCCCCATATGGCCCATTAAGTTGAAATTAAACAGGCCCTTACACCCTTCTTAAATAGATATATAATATAATAAAACCACATAAATACAGTATGATGACTCCAGCAGCATTTAGCGACACTAAAGGTGGTACAACTTACTCCAAGTATGATGACTCCAGCAGCATTTGTTTCAGCTTACTCCAGCAGCATAAATACAAATTAATTTTTGGATATTTTGATATCTACGTTGTCATGTATCACACAGATAACATGTAAGCTACCACCCTTAGCATC
The DNA here is from genome assembly GCA_026074375.1 of Tanacetum coccineum. NCBI lineage: Eukaryota > Viridiplantae > Streptophyta > Magnoliopsida > Asterales > Asteraceae > Tanacetum > Tanacetum coccineum. The sequence goes on along the minus strand of BQNB010019454.1, from coordinate 58,468 downwards.
TATCCTATTCACTTCATCAATATATGATTTCAAAAAAAAAAACTTGTATTATTCGGGAGTAAAATATAGTTTGGTAGTGTCTTCCATTCCTATAAAAAAAACAAGTAACAAAACAAACATATCAGCCCAATGGAAAACTAGTCATGTTGTTCATCCTTTTATATGCGAAAGATCACATCTACAAGAAAGTTTAAACAAGATAAAAGATAATCATGATAAACACAAAACCCAACTCAAATTAACTTAAACTAATAATGCACAAAACATATAAACCACTGTATTACCTTGTCCTTTAAATTGCTTATCACTTTATAAGCAATCGCAAACACGTTCAACCAACTGGGCTAGCTCAGTTGGCCACCAAGATTCCTTAGGGGCTTGGGGAGGGGATGTTTGGCTAGGGGAGGTCTCAAGTTCGAGTCCCACCCGGGACTTTTACCCCTTCAGGCGGAATAGGAGGAGGCGGGTTCAGGGTACAGTATACTGCCCAATTGGATGTCACTGCTGGACCTGAACCACTAACAACTAACAAGCCGTTCTAAAAAAAAATAAAAAATCGCAAACAAGCTCATAGTATAAAAATGAAATCAAATTTGCTACAATATGCAAACACATAAAATACCAATCATGTTATTACAAAATATCTAAACGTTATAAACTATACAGAACACATACATACAAACACAAAGCACAAATCATATATTGACGCACACTATAGATAACAGAAACTAATGCATGAAGACCTTTATGATGACAATTTAGAATCAAAATGTCTTCCAAACAAACAAGGCAACACAAAACAACGCATTTCTTTTTCTGTGAATGTCCAGTTGGTCCTTAGATCTTAATACTAGTATGCTTAAATCACTAGCTTAAAGTTAACACCAGTATGTTACAGTTACTAAACGATCAGATCATGTTCTCAAATTTTCAGCACGTATATATGATACGAACCTATCCCATACTAGGCTCGTATCAGTTCATAAGTCCAAGTGTAGAACTCACTCAAAAAGCAAGCTTGTAAGAGGAAGGGACACCTAGACATTATAAACCACCGGCCAATCCCATACTTGGCTGATGTGGGATCGTAACAATGTAGCAATATACTCAGGCACGCTACCAATCACACTTGCAGCAAAGAAAAAAAAGCAGCAGTTCCTTTCTTAGTACAATTTAGCATCTATTCATTTAAGTTTGGTTATTACTTTTATGCCTATTACGCTTAAATCAGTAGCTCAAAGTTAAACTCCAGTTCACATCACATTTACTCAACCTTCTGATTTTCGGTACTATTATTCTCGAATTTTGACACATATATACTCAGGCACACTACACAGTAACAATTACAGCATCAAAAGATAAAAGCAATTCCATTCGAGTACAAATTACTATCCATCCAGTTCGGTATCTAATCACTACTCACTAGCACAAAGTTTAAGTCCAGCTCAAAATACATTCACTAAACCCTCCGATTCTTCGCTACTCTTATTCTCAAACTTTCTGCACATACTCGGTAACATTAACAGCAAAAAAAACAGATTACTGTCCAGTAAAATTCAGTACATGTCAGGCCCAGTTCAATGCGGTTTCATTTTATGCCTATTATACCTAAATCACTAGCTGAAAGCTTAATTTCCACTTCACATCTCATAAACATACACGACAAGACCCAGAGATTCTGCAAGCAAAATGACTATTTGCAGCCATAAACATACACAAAAAACCCATAAATTCCGCCATCACCATAGTGAATTTCAAAACTTAGAATTATTATTGTACTAACATGGATGTGGATTTGTGGTAGTCATATCTAACGCAACATTAATACACAAAAAAGACAAGAAAGTGACTGCAGGTGAACCCAACTCATTTTGATACGCACTATAGAACTACTTGTGTTGACTCATTTCATATAAATGCGTTAATGTTGGTTAGTTGAATCAACGTGAAGGCGTGAAGCATATCAAATGGGTCAATACTTATGTGGGTGATGAAGAAAAGAAAAAAACAAACTGGTGGAGGCAGATCATAAGAGCTACAAAAAATAGCAAGAGCTCAAAAGAGTGGAAAAGCATCTGGTGATCACTAAAAAGGTGTTTGCGCTCAGCCGCTCATGGAACAGCACAGTCAGATATTTAAATGCTACGGCTTTCGCATTGCTTGATTATTCCTAACAAATGTAAGGCGTGAGCATATGAGTAGATGGTCAAAAGACGCTGAGGGGAGCATGCAAACCCGTAGCTACAGCTAGGGATTAACCCCTCTATCTGAATAATGAAAAATGGATGAAAAGAGCTTACCGGTGGATGAACATCATATAAGGGCTACCAAAACAGAACAAGCACACAATGTCTAAGTCTAAAGAACAAGCACACAATGTCAATAATTAGTGTATGAGAAATGAGTTGTTAAGTCTAAAGAGCAACTACGCAATAGACCGTACGAAAAGAGTGTATAAATCTAAACTTGTACAAATGATGCTGCACATGCTATTTCCAGAAAGCACAACACAATTTTATATACTGTGGTGTGTTTGAGATGTACTCATTCCATATTTCGCTTACTGTAAATGCAATGTCCTTAACACGTTAGAATGCACTTGACCACAACGTCAAGTGAGAGATATGCAACCCCCCAAAAGGGAACTTCTGATATTATAAAGAGGACTGACCAGTGTTCAAAAAGTAAGTTAATCCAGACTAGGCACATGCTATTTCCAGAAAGCACAACACAATTTTATATACTGTGGTGTGTTTGAGATGTATTCATTCTATATTTCGCTTAATGTAAATGCAATGTCCTTAAACACGTTAGAATGCACTTGACCATGACACCAAGTGAGAGAAATGCAACCCCCCAAAGGGGAACTTCTGATATTACAAAGAGGACTGACCAGTGTTCAAAAAGTAAGTTAATCCAGACTAGGAGCCTGGTCCGTGTTTCTGATTTAGCTTTAATTCCTAAAGATTGGAGGTAGCAATATGGACAGGGTTGGGCCAACAGATCAATTAGGGCTCGGATCGATAGCCTACTAAAGTGCAGGTGAGGAAGGGTTGACCAGTAACAGCTTTTTGTCTTTCTTTTAGATATTTTATAAACAATTCACATTGCAAACATGATCTGAAAACTATATTCTTGATAAAATAAACCAAATTTTTTATTAAAAAGTTTAGCAGGTTGTCCGCATAACAAATTACACTTTGACCCATTTGACACATTGACTTTTTAGCCTAATTTTTCTTCTTTAACCCATTAGGCATTTCCATGATCTGAATTGACAGATTCCCAAGAAAGGTGAAATATGCCAGTATGCCACCCTCTACACAAAATCAACAATAGTAAGTCAAACAGATTTCGCAGGATTCAGTAATGATTTAAAAAAGATTACATAAAATAAAGCAGGGTTACACGTGAATAGATTTCACATCTTAGTTTTTGTGATTCTGTTTATGTCGAAGGGTGGCTCTTTATAGGAAATATAAGCTGCCTTATATAATAGGATTCAAGATACCCATTACAGCAATTTGTCAACATCAGAAAGTACAGCAGCATACTTGCACAATTATTAAAACTAACTACAACTTCACCACAGTTACAGACAAACTGATCAATATTAAACCATTAGGTGCCCACATGTGTCATCTTAAGATCCAACTAGAAGGTGTAGGTGTAGCTCAAAGGTCCCACTGTAGCTTAGTTCCACTGACACTTCTAAAACAACTTATCAAAACCTAAATTAGGCCTTAATGCCTTATAAATGCAAAAGGTTAAGGCAACTACGACTACATACATAAAAGTGATAATGTAGCTTTGAACATAATGCATAGACTTGTAGGTTAACTACAATGGTGAAAGGTAAATAAGAAAAAAAAATTATAACTATCGAACTCAATGTCATTGCAATCTTGATTAGATAACACAAAACATTTCCATTACCAGCCCATAAATCTATAAAACTTGTGATCAACCACAACCTAGCACACATCAAAGAAAGTCAATAGCATCTATAGTATGCGTATATCCACCTAGAAAAACAACCAGCAACACTCACCAACTACGTAGTACGGACTATGTTCACATTAACTGCAAATATCGTTGCAACCTACTAGGAGCTACTTCTCGGATCATCGATTATACAATTCCCCTAGCTACTTTAAAGAGCAAACCGTTCCTGACATCATTAGCTTACCAACCGACTCACTAAATTTCTGAGGGACCCTGATACACGTTTACAGCTATGTTAGAAACTAAAGCGGGTCTAAGCAAACATAATTTTATCAAAAAGATAAAAGAACACTAATTTCATTATTTTTTATCAGGTAAAACAGAATGAAGTAGTGTAGCATCAGAGTCTTACTGATAACAAAGAGCACATATTTAACAAAATAAGATGCGGATGATGCAATGTTTATGCAATCAGTTTCGCATATGAAGCTCTAATGATCTGATCTACTTCAACAAATAAAAACAAACTGCTTCTTGTAATGATGACTTACAGATCTCAGTTCATGATGATTCTGATAGAACCACTCAATTGTTGGAAACGCTGTATGCAGCAGAGTAAATTTTCTAAGAAAAAAACTATTTCATCGATAGTGGTTTCTTGGAGCTGAATATTTCAGCAGCATGTAATGTCATTTTCAACTTATCTGAAGTTTTAAACCCTCGGGCTGTCATCAACTGATTTAATCTCTCGGCATCCTTTTGAAATCCACCAGCCATGAGAGCACTTATAACTTTTTCAAATTCCTCAGGCTTTAATTTGTCCTTATTAGCCTCAAGTACCCCTAGTGCTTGAAGGGCTTTCTTTTCTTCTTTAGCTCTAGCGTACATATCACAAAGGCTTATATGAACATCAAGTGAAGGTGAAACACCTTTTTCAGCAAACTTTCCCAATAAGTCTTCAACTTCATCAATTAATTTCAATTTTCCAAGCCAATCCACAAGCACTGAATAAGTGGCAACACTGTGCTCAATTCCATCTTTTTCAAGCTGTAGCAGAAGATGCAATGCTTTATCCAATAAATTCTTATGGGCATAAGCTGCAATCATTCTGGCAATACACTGGTCATCAGGTTTATATCCAAGTTTGATAATTTCATCAAAATGACTTCTTGCTTGATCAGGATTTCCTTTACGACTATAAGCCTCAACAAGGTATGTGCATGACTCTAGACTAGGATGATATCCTGCTAACTCCATTCGGTTGGATATTCTACCAGCTCCAAGAGGATCAGCCTTCTGAGCATATGACCTAAGCAACGAAAGATACAAGTCTTTGGATGGTTTAAGACTCTTTGACTCCAGATCTCTCATTAAAGAGTCGCTCGACTTATGATCACCAGCATTAACATAAGCCATGATCATCGAGCTGTAAACTTTCACGTCTGGTTGGAACCCTTGGCTTCTCAAGCTTTCAAAAGCCTCTTTAGCAAGAGTTAGGTTGCCTGACTTGCTATACATATGAACCATAATAGTCTTTGTCAGGATGTCAGGTTCAATGCCCTTTTCGTTCATTTTTCTGATTATTCTTTCAGCATCATTCAACTGGTTAAGCTCGGCATGGGCATCGACTAGTTTTGAATAATCTCTTATATTAGATTGAAATGACTCTTCATCAATTAGAAGTTCTGCAATCTATAAAAAAAAGTGTCAGGGATTGCAACTTCATTACATTTTGGAACTAACAGAACAATGGACAAATGCTATGCACTGAGTAGGGGTAAGGGATGAAAAGCATTGAAAACTTGTAGAAGGCTAGAGGAATGGTGGGTTATACAAAGAATATGGGCCACAGATCCCCTTATTGCAGATAATCTAGCTGCTGTTGACAGCAGTGATCATTTACCCATATAGAATTTCATTGAGAAATCACACAGATAAAACTGTTACGAGCAGTCTGCTTAGTAATTGATTAAGTTCGGTAAATGTTATCAACTCTTACTATGCATCTAACATTTACCAGACCCCTAGCTAGTGATGAGCTAATTTACAGCACTGAACTTAGCACATAATTTGGAGACACTGTCGGCTATTTTTCAATAAATAAAAAATAACCATCATTACAGACAAACTATAGACATCCTCTAACCCTGACTAACTCATTTCCATTGATGAACTGATGATAACATACAACTGGGACAGAAAACTTATTGTACTTTTTTACGGTCTTGACAAAAAGTTACACATTTGTAGTAGCAATAGAAGTAAATGACAAAATACATGATAGAAGTAAATGACAAAATACATGATAAGTACAACGCTGATTCAGTGAACAAAATACATGAGAAGTAAATGACATATACATATACAATTTCATAAAAACTTACACAGCTAAAACTGATGAACGAGCAGCCTGCTTAGTTGATAAATATAGGTATGAATTATCAAATGTAACTCTCCGTCTAACATTCCTAGACACCCTAGCTAGTAATGAACAATTGGCATGGCAAGTCGCGCTTCAAAACAAATTTCTTATGCACGGGCACGGTACTCGCTGATTCAGTGAACTAAAGGGCCTACAGGGCAATCACAAGCCCACTGATTCTAGAGATATGGAAATGCAATCTTGACCCACCTAAAGTTTATTTTGTTAGTGCTTTGAACAAGCAAATTAAAGTGAAAACTTTGCATTCTTTTGGTAAGGCCTGAGCTAGGATTTTAGGTTGACTGAGCCGAATTACTTTTAACGGTAACAGTGTATAATCTAATCAGAGTGAAGCACATTATCTCTAACAAATAAACTGATAGTTATTTCATTCACATGAGTCAACCTATAATAATAAGAATGAAGAACTCTATTTGACTATTTATTTTGGTTATTAACTAGTTGTTGCTTGAAAAGTTGTGCACTATAATACATAAGAAACGAAAAGAGAAACTAAGTACCTTAAAGTATAATCGGTCGTTCTTTTCCTTCATCCTACCGAGGAGTGCAATCCAGTCAACGCGCGTAGGTTGTAGCAGATCTATCCATTCTGCGATCAATGGAGTAAGGTCATCATCCACTTTCAACGAAAGTATTTTCTCAGTAACAATCTTGCATTTCCCAGATATCGCCTTCGGTTCTTGAGGCCAAACCGATCCTTCGCTCTCATTTATATTTTCCGCCACTTCTGCCCACTTTGGTTTCGAAAGATCAAGCCCATAAATATTATACTTTATATTTCCACTCCTTTTCGGTAATGCAACTACCTGATCATCATCATCATTTTCTCCCTCAACGTTACTTTCCAAATCTTGGGTTTTCACTTCTGGTTCCTTACTCTCGCGTCTCATCCGCTCCAACGACTCATAAAACTCACTATCTTCCAACTCCTCACGAGCCCATTTAAACCTACACTCTCTCAACAAATCACCCCTAATCCCAATCTCCCCCGCAAATCTCGCCATCTCTTTCACATTATCCGACTGCAAAAACTTTTTCATCTTCTCCTTCTTCTTCGCCTTCTTCATATCCTCCAAAACCACATTACTAACCTCCCAAACCGTCCGCCACAAATCCTCACTAAACTCCTCAGACTCTGACGCCGACGCCATCAAATCCCCAAGACGCCCCTCCTCCATCTCCGACAAAACCTTCCCAACAATAATCCGAAGCATAGCATTAATCTCTTCCTTATCGGCGTCAACATAAACATCCGTCAACTTCCCTCGCATAATCCACACGAATCTCGACAAAAACTCATCCATTACCAAATCATCATCATCCAAATCCACATTCACACTCCCTACACCTTTCGCACCACTAAAAGCACTTTCTTGTCTAGAGTGAATAAACCTAGAAAACCCCAAACTCCCTATTGGATTTCCAACATTTCTACAGTTTTCGGGTTTACGAAGCGTAGTCAAAACGCAACGAGTGGCGTAATTAGCTACAGTACTAAGCCTAGATAACTTGTTTATGTTTAACCTTGATAATAAGTGCTTCAAAGTCATGATGATTCTATACAATATACAAAGATACAAAATTAATCAGTATGATTTATAAGACGAAATGAAATGAAATTAATTTATAAAATTTGATATAAGAATGTAAACATAAATAAAATGTATGCATAAAATTTTACCTGAAATAAATTTCGATTCAAGAGAGGAGTGTATTATGAGTGAAGGCTTATGTTAGGGTTTTGTTTTTCTTTCTTGCTGTTTCTTTTTTGATTGTTTACAAGTTTTGTCCTTATGGTTTATACATGTCTATCAGATACCTTTAACTTTACGTATATGAGAGAATAAGGTCGGGTCAACCCAACCTAAACCCGATAGCTTTAACGGTCGGGTTGAATTGGACTGCAAGTTTTTATCAGGTCTTATTAGACCTGATAGGTCTTATTAGACCTGATAAACCCGAAAACATTGAAAGTCAGGTTAAGGTTATATTATATATTTAATCGGATTATTGAGTTAACCCGATAAGAGCTAAAAATTTGTATATACTCATATTCATTAAAAAAAAAACTTTTGATACTGTTTAGATTTTTGCTTCTTATTTCGCCTACTATTGCATTTTTCATTCATCAACATAGAACAGGTGATATTTTTAATGTTTTTTTAATAAAGTAAACAATTTGCAAGTATCTATCTATTATATATAAAGATCCAGTTTCTAAATTGAATGTGCAGGCGTAATGATTACTGCATTAAGTTTCCTGACCTTCCAGGTGATCGAGAGTAAAGGCTCCTCATTGTAACATCTTTCTCCATTGATGAGAGTCTATAATTATCCATAAATGTCGGAACTTGGAGAGCCTTAGGAGTTATAAGAGTTATTGCAGGTATGATAGGAGTTGCATTGTGGTATAAATTCCATGCTATCTTGCTGGACCTGCATAACTAAAATAAAACCGCAAAGAAGATGGCTGCTAATGATCAGAATGCGCTGCCTGAGGGAAACCTTCCTCCAGCTGTTAAGACGGCACGGCCGCCATCTGAGTTGTACCTGGATGAGCTTACACAGGGTCTTACTGGAACGATCAATGTCATGATTTGTCGTACCTGGGATGTGCACACTGTTACCGGCCGTTATGTCAGTACGGATTTCGTCATGTCGGATGCAAAGGTATGTGACTCATTGGTTTAATATTGTTGGACATCTTTTAATTGTTGTCTCGCATTTGTACAGGGTAATGCTATCCATGGTTTTGCTAAAGCTAATGTAGCCCACAACTTTCTCAAGCTAAAGGAAGGGTTCGTCTACTCTATTAAAAACTTTGTGGTGCAGGCTAACAGAGAAGAGTACCGCATATTCAGAGATGACCCTTATATGATTGAGCTTGATGGCGCCGCGTCTGTGAGAAGGTTGTCTGTCAAAGGTGGTGGGTTTGTCCGGTATCCCTTCTAGGTGATAGAATTGGCCAGCATTGAACTTACCGGATAACAAATATTTGATAGGTAATATGTTGGTGCCAACATTTAACTGCTAGCTCATTCTGTGCCTAATTGAAAATAATTAAATACCTTACATATGAAGCCGGATATGTGACAAAGTGGGCCGCACCACTATCAAAAAGGCGGTTCTCGTACGCTTGATACTCCCTTGTCCAAAGGCAGTAGTGGCTTATAATCCCCGTTTTAATTTGTTTAGAGGTCGCTTTATAAGATTCGCCTTTATTCCTGGCATATAAAAAAAGTGGCAAGCAATCAGGGTGACGTTGTGGGTAGGCCTTAGAGATGCCTTGATTGAGAAGAAAACAAGCAACGTAGGTCTATATCCCGTTGTGCTGACTGCTATGAATGTCAAGCTTTATAATAGTAAGGAACCTTGCCGCCTATTTTTTTAGATAAGCTATACCTGTCTAGCGGTTCTTCGTCTCAGATCCTAGATGACCCTCAGATTCTAAGCTAGCCCTGCGCTAGAGCATTAAGGACCAAACCAGGTAATATGATGTAAAAATGTTTTGGTGATTTCTAAAGTATACTTACCGTGAATGTTTGCTGCATGAGGATGAAGTAAACCCTAAGCGGTGCTGTGTCATGCTGACTATTCTCAAGCTAATTAATGAAACGTTTGAAAGCAACTTATATTGTCGCCCGAAATCTTAAGAACGATGTAAAGGTTTCTTACTACTAGCCCATCAAACTAACCCAAAAACAAGGATATGGCTAACATATTTTAAAAACTGATGTCTTTTCATACGACCACTTTCAAATGCAAAGTCAAGATTAATGGCATCAGGACACGTAAGGGATGGAACTTCCCATCGTACGGGGAGAGAAATGCAAAAAAGGGGTTGTGCAGAGGGAAGGCAGTTTTTTGTGTCAAGCATGTGAGAAGGCTGTTGAGTATCCGGTGCTAAGGTAATGTTTTTACTAAAAAGATTAGGTGGCTTGAGTTTTATGTATGTATAAAAAAGCCTGACCTGTGCGCATAAATACACGTACCTGAGATATATTGTATTGTATGTGCAGATATAGACTTGAATTGGACGTTTCTGACAAGACAACATCCACGGTGGTCGTCATGTTTGATGAACCCGCAATAGAATTGGTGAAGTGCACCGCAGATACCCTTGCTTCAGCTGAAGAGGATGTAGGTTTCGGATATGCACATGATGCGGGATTACCCTAGGCGTTGGCAAACATTGTTGGTACCATCCAAACAATGGAGATTAAAACTCAAAGCTACTATGAGCACGATAATTTTGAAAGCTTCACATGTTGGAAACTTGCTGCAGAAGAGATTGTAGTAGAGGACGTTGGGTCAACCAACACGCCACCAAGTCCTGATGAAAACATCAAAAAGTCCAGACGAGTGCTCATAAAGCCAGGCGTCGATACTCCTTCCAAACCTACAGAAGAAAGGGGCAAAAAAGGTTCAGTGCCTTCATTCATTACACATCAATATCATTTTTTACTTTTCTAATATAAAGTAAGCTACCACGTTTGTGCTCACGTCTCATTTATCTTTCTAATGGTCTTAGGGTGGATATGGAAGACTCGGATGAGGAGGCTACATGTGACTTGGATGATGATGAGGCAGATGTGGAAGGCCAGTCAGGTTCAGCAATGAAGAAAAAAAAGATGGGGGGGGTAAAATACTCATGGAGACATTCACCCCCTTCCCGAACCACTAAAGTATAATTTACCTCCTAAAATTCACTGCCTTATTTGTTTATATGTCATTGCAAAGGTACATTGTGGATGAAGTCGGCATCTGAGTAAGGCCTAGCATTTTAATGAAGGTGCGCCAGGCTATATTAGATATAGTCTGAATTCCTCACATGAATTAGGAAAAATAATAAAGCGCATAGTACCAATTCTTACGCTACTATGGAGTTTTTAGATACATTATGTTTGCAAAACTATATTCTTTCTTATGGTCTTTTTTCACGTTAATTATTATGCTATTTTGGTGCCTATATGTTATGTTGTCCTGCGCATGGTTACAGTTGTCCTCGCATGAAATTTATAAGTCCCTAAAAACTTTGAAAACTAAGCTGAAAAACAATCATATAAATCCAAATTATATTCCATCACAAGCTAGGTAAAACAGAATGCAGTACCAGTGATTAGCTTGATTACAACAAAGGCTTTGTGCGAATCTATGACATGGAAGACCTTAGCGTGGATCTGAATAACTCTGATGTGGAAACTACATATGACATGGATGGAGACAGTTAGATGTGGAAAGCAAGTCAAGTTCAGCAACAGGAAAAAAAGGTATACCCGTGGGAAACAATTACGCCGTTCCCAAAATAGCTAATTTAAATTCATATTGAAATTAACACCCGTGTTTGATATGCCATTGCAGGAACATTGTGGGTGATTCTACTCACATTTCCAAAAATAGCAAATGTTGAAGCTATACTAGAGATAAGCGGCCTTGCTCACATGAATTAGGAAAATAATGAATTGTAAAGTACCAGCTATTATGCTGTTGTGATATTTTCAAAATAAATTATGTTTGTAGAACTTTATGTGTCCTTATGTTTCTAACTGAAGTGAATTATTATGATCTTTTCGTTCCTATATATTGAGTTGTTTTATACACTGTTTCAAGTGTCTTCTTATTAAATCTATGACCTCCTAAAGGATGGGAAACAAAACTAAAAACGAATCATACCAATGCGACTTATATTACAATACAAGCTTGCCAATACAAAACACAGTTGCATTGATTAGCTTGATTACGACACAGAATTCACGCAAATCTAAAACATGGTATACTCCAATTACGAACTCACAAAGGATATCAAACATGGACTCTTCGCATGCACATAACAAATTACTGAATACTATACCTACATTTTTTAAACCCCTACACATACACATAACAAATCCCTGAATACATACCTACATAACAAATCCCTGATGCAACAGATATAGCGGAATTCTAAATACCTACCAACCATACGTTTACTGTTGGGTGCCACAGAGCTGGAAGGCCAGCATATAATGCATAACTTGGTTAAAACAGTGACAAAAAAAGGAAGAAACAAAAACTGTAATGCATTACATTACAAGTGAAAACTGTGATGCACAACAATATTAATCTTATGGTTGAATAAAAGTGAAAGTTCCTAATTCATCTGCCGATTGTTTAAAATTGTGCATCACTACATATGATCTAACAATAGGAAAGAGTAAAGATGAATATAACTAGCTTAATAGAACCATAGGTTCAAACCCACAAACTGCAGCGGAACGGCAGAATGGAGATGCAAACATGATGGTATTGGCTAAATTCTATAATGGAACACACTCTTTCACAAGTCATGGTGTTTGAAATTAGAAAGGTATTCATAGTGTTGATGTTGGCAATCTGTAGGATCCCTTATCACTTCACTTCATATATTTAAACACGAAATTAGATCAAGAAAAGAGATGAGGAGATGAGTTGATTTCTTTAGAGAGAGAAAGAAGAGAGAGAGAGATGAGAGAATATAGGAAAAGGAATTATTAGAAATGAAACAACTAACTCTTTTCTAAATAGAAAAGAGTTTATATACCCCGTCGCGTTAAATGACGCACGGGATATTTAACTAGGACCCGGGCTCGGGTTTTGCTTGGGATTAAACCCGAAACATATACAATATTAGATTAACTATCGAGCCCGATTCCCGATATTATACTATTACAACATTAACTAATTAAATGACCGAGACTCGTACACGTAATGAACGAACTTCCTGTTCGGCTCAATATTTTGAGGCTAACAATCTCCCCCGAAGTGAGTTCATTGATGACACTCCTTCATGAGATAAATGAGATTGCTTTTGTCGTTTAAGCTCATGTGGTCTTGGTCTTTTTCTTTGTTCTTTGTTGTAGGTTTGTTCCTTCATGCTTTGCGATCTTGACTTTGAGCCTTTGTCATTGTCTTTATCGTCTATGCCATCTTGCGATCTTGTGTCTTTGACCAACATTCTCATACTATGCCTTATCTTGAAAGCTTCAAATCAGAGTTAGCGGAAGTCTTTGTCTTTAAATCTTGAGCTTTCATGATTGATTGTCTTTGTAGAATGAGCATGAATATGTGGTAATGAATCGACTTTGGTTGATTGGGATACCGTCACCACCGTTTTAACCTGCAGGTTTACGTTAGTGATAATCGAGAAAATTGATTTGAAAATCAATCGACGTAAGTATTACGTTGTAAAAGGGCGATTTATTTCGTTTAAAACCACAAAATCGGGAGTTTTAAGCTTTATCAAAATTTCAATGGAGCTGTGTTGATGCAGCGTGAGAAGGTCATCGCGTATGCATCCCGGCAATTAAGGACTCATGAGGAAAACTATATGTGTAAAACCCTAAAATCAGAACAAGTGCAAAATTACCAAAATACCCCTAATGTCAGAAAATTTAATAAAAGCATGAATAAAATTCAATCAAAGTGTTATAAATTATGAAGTACATCATGTGACAAGTATGAAATTTATATAAGATTAAAATATCTTATATTATGCAAGAAAAATAATTATTTCTTATATATATGTATTTTGCCGAAATAATTATAAGTTAATTACTTATATTATACAATTAAATATAAAATAAAATAGGGAAATTATGAAATATTTTTAGGCAAAATTAATATCTGATTTTATCCTTTAAAAAAAAGCCCAAAATCTTGGCATTTTCTTTAATATATCTTTTATATACATTTTTTTCATTTGTAAATTCATTTTAAAACCATTTCCAAAACCCTAAAAAATTTAAGAGGCGGCTCCATAATTTTTCACAGCAAGGGACGATTTTTCTAGGGTTCTTGGAGATCAAAGGAATCTAGGAATATTGCTGGTTCATTGGGTTAAGGTGTGGTTTGATTTATGGTACTCATTTGAATCGAAAATCCTTCATAAATTCATAAAATCATCAACAATTGTCAAAGGTATTTTTACAACTTAAGTTTCATCATGTTAATTCTGTATATTCATGATAAACATTATTATGCATGATCTAGGGGTCGATTTAGATTAATCATGTTCTAAACCCTAATTTTTAGCAAGAAATGAAATCGGCATTTAAATAATTGTTACCAACGATTTTATATTTTTCTCAGCTTGTATATATCATGTATAAGTCAGATAAAATGCTAAATAAATTTTAGAGGAACTCGAAATAATTATTGTGGAATTTTCAATTCTTGCCGATTTTGAATTATGAAGGAAATGAAGAAATAAATTGGAAAACGAATTAGGGTTAGGGTTTTTATATTTTTCCCAGGTCCAATACATGCTAATGAATGTATAAAAATTATGTAATTATTGGGGAAAATTTTAATTAGGGTTTTGTGCATTTATTGGTTACCCGATTTGTGTTTTAAAAGTATAAGGGGGTGTTTTGTAATTTCTGAAACTTTGGGGCTGATTATGGCATGTTAATATAATGTATAGATTCTGAGAAAAATAAGTGGAAGGGTATAAATTGTCATTTGATAATTGTTATGGGTTAAACATGATTAATTATATATAATATATATATAATTCGAATTGTATTTAAAACTGAGGGACTAAAAGTGTAAATTATGAAAAGTACAAGGTATGATCAGTAATTAAAGTATTAAGTATGAAAATACCATATTTGATATTATAAGGGCTTGTGTTGCAAAAATGGATAATTAAAGATTATGTTTAATTAAATTAATAACTAAAAGGACTAATTACGTAAATTATGTAAGATCAAGGATTTGGATTGTAAATACAGAAATAGAAACCTGCTAATTATAGAAACATGCTATTTATGGAAACTTACTATTTATAGAAACCTGCTATTTATAGAAACCTGCTATTTATAGAAACCTGCTATTTATAGAAACCTGCTATTTATAGAAACCTGCTATTTATAGAAACCTGCTATTTTTAGAAAGTCTATTTTTGGGAAGTTTAATTATGGAAACTTATTAAATCAGGAAAGTTATCATTTATGGAAAGTTAATTAAGGAAAGTCTATTTTTGGAAACTTACTATAATTAGAAGCTGCTATTTTTGGAAAGTACCCAATATAACAAGAATACTAATCATGAAACATATTAATCATGGAATATGTTAATCAAGGAATCATGCTAATTATAGAAAGTTACTAAAAATAGAAAGTTACTAAAAATAGAAAGTTACAGAAATGGAAAGTAACCTTAATCATGAACAAGTAACTTATATATGTCCTTTAACATGTAGATCGCATTAAGCAGGAGTAGCTTCCATCTTCTTATCCATCTCTTTCCGTTACTGCTGGACATAAGGTACGGATATTCCGTCCTTTCAGTAAGGACATTCTTTCTTTTCATGATTCATCCCCAGAACTGCTATGCTTCCCTATTTTTATGTCTTTTGCCATGATCCTTTACATGTTTGATTTCATGACTTATTCTATTGCCCGAGCTATATACACGCATGACCATGATTTACATGACTTACCACCTAGTCATGGAGGTACCATGACCGTGACACATGAGGCACCTGTGTCACGACTCTTTCGCGTTGAGAGTGATTTCACGCGGCGTCCCTTTTCATGTTACCAGATTATATTTCATGTTTGGCCATTATTATTCAGGGGCGTATGGGTGCATCCTAGTTTACATGTTTACACGTTCATGGTGATTGGTTGGTGTGTGCTCTACATCCCATCACATTGGAGCTGATCCCTCCACCCATATTATTATAAGAGGTCACCCCTCTATTACATGTTGAGGCAGCCCCTCTATTATATGCATGTATTCACGACATTATTATTATGACATGTATGATTATATGAGCTCGTGGGCATTCCTTATTATTTATGTTTATACTATCCATGATATCTCATGACATCTTTATAATGACATTTATGATTATATGAGCTTGTGGGCATTTCTTTGATTATTTATGTTTATACTATCCATGATATCTCATGACATCTTTGACTTCACGTTACCATGTTTTACATGTTTATTTCATATTCCTTCATGATGTATTCTCCAGGTTTCCTCATGAACTCATTGATCTTTCGCTGTTTTACTTATTATCTCAGGATTCACACTTATTACGTACATTGTTTTATATCCGTTCACTGAGCGTTATGCTCAGCCGTTTTTATTTTTTTTTCTTTCTCTTCTTATACGGCAGGTATCTAGAGGGAGATTGGGCTTGAGAGAGTGTGTGCTTAGGAAGTGACCATTTAGCTTCCTTTCTTTTTATCGCAGACACTTTGTTGTGCTATACTATCTTGGACACATGTTTTAGTCCTTTAGACTTCTTTTACGTTATTCATGTTGATCTATAAAACCGGGGTAGCGATGTTTGATTCCGGCTTTCCACTTTGTTCTATATTATCATTTATGACTTTATGCCTTTATTATGCTTTGATATGACACCATGATTATGACGTTTCGGCCTACTCTCCGGAGCGGGTTTGGGTCGTTACAATTATGGTATCAGAGCTCAGGCTTCTGACCTGTAGGCTCTAAAACTTGACCTGTGAGGATTGGGTAGACACTAGGTTCCTTCAGAATCGACGTTTATCTTCTTGTCGCGTTTTGACATTTTTACCGTTTAATCATTAATACCTTTTGCAAATGTCAGATGGTGGAACACTCGTCCGATGCTGATACTCCTGCAGCCGTTCAGGCACGTCCGTGGACGCCATCTCCCACTGATTCTGCGAGCAGTTCGCGAAGAATACCGCGCTGGTGCTTCGGGTGGTAATCCTCCACCATGACTTCACGTTACCATGTATTACATGTTTATTTCCTATTCCTTCATGATGTATTCTCCAGGTTTCCTCATGACACTCATGATCTTTCCGCTGCTTTATACTTATTATCCAGGATTCATACTTATTACTTACATTGTTATTATATCCGTTCACTGAGCGTTATGCTCAGCCGTATTTCTTTCTCTTTCTTATACGGCAGGTATCTAGAGGGAGATTGGGCTTGAGAGAGTGTGTGCTTAGGAAGTGACCATTTAGCTTCCTTTCTTTTTATCGCAGACACTTTGATGTGCTATACTATCTTGGACACATGTTTTAGTCCTTTAGACTTCTTTTACGTTATTCATGTTGATCTCATAATTGGGAGCCGATGTTTGATTCCGGCTTTCCACCTTGTCCTATGTTATCATTTATGACTTTATGCCTTTATTATGCTTTGATATGACACCATGATTATGACGTTTCGGCCTACTCTCCGGAGCGGGTTTGGGTCGTTACAATTATGGTATCAGAGCTCAGGCTTTCGACCTGTAGGCTCTAAAACTTGACCTGTGAGGATTGGGTAGACATTAGGTTCCTTCAGAATCGACGTTTATCTTCTGTCGCGTTTTGACCTTTTAACCGTTTAATCATTAAACCCTTTTTGCAAATGTCAGATGGTGAACACTCGTACCGATGCTGAACTCGCTGCGGCCGTTCAGGCAGCCGTGGATGCCATGCTCCCACAGATTCGCGAGCAGGTTCGCGAAGAGTACCGCACTGGTGCTGTAGCTTCGGGTAGTAATCCTCCACCAGTCACTATTCATACTTGGCTTGAGCGCTTCAATAAGCAGAAACCCCGTTCGTTCGAGAAGGCAGTAGCCCCTGTTGATGCTGAGAATTGGATCTCCCATATGGAGAAGATCTTCGACGTGATGGATTGTAATGATGCTTTTAAGACCAGATTGGCTGTGTATAAGTTCGAGGGTGACGCGTTGGCTTGGTGGAAGGCCTATAAGCAGGCCAAAGGAGGAGATGCGTGGGTCCTTACTTTGACTTGGGCAGCTTTCAAAGAGCTGTTCTTTCTTCAGTTTTTCCCTCGAGCCGAGCAAGAGCGCTTGAAGAGAGAGTATCATTCCATCCGCCAAAGGGCGAGTGAAAATAGTACTGAGTACATGCAGCGTTTCCTCCGCTTAGCTGGTTTTCTTGGACAGGCTGCTGGCACTGCAGAAGAGCAGGCGAAGAACTTTCGTTGGGGTCTTCATAAGTCAATCCTTGACCATGTCATGTGTATACAGTTTACGGATGTTGCTCAGGTTGCGGATGCTGCACGCAACTTGGAAATCCTTCGTGACAGGGATGACTATGATAGGTCCGAACGTTCAGACAAGAGGCACAAGAGTGGAGACCGTTATCACCCTTACAGTCAGCAGGGTAGTCACAGGAGTCACGGTCAGAGTGATGACCGACAGAAAAATGACCGTCAAGGGTCTGACAGGCAGGGCGGTGGTGGTAACTACCGTAACAACAATAACAACAACTACTCTCGTGACAACAACAGGTCAAATCTTAATCGTTATCGTCTTTAGCTGTTATAGGATATGAATCTAACATCACGTCATGGTAACAGGAATTCTGGTACTGGACGCGACCAAAGGAACAGAGGTCAGCAATCCCACCGATCTACCAACTCGGGTAAATCATTTGAAATAACAAGTTTATTCTCTATAAAAGCACGTACCTTATTATCGTATGGCTGTGAAGTTTTTCTGGCTACCATTCATGACACGACTTCTGACGTTTCTTCTATTCATGATCAGCCGATTGTTTCCGAATTTCAGGATGTATTT
Source organism: Tanacetum coccineum (assembly GCA_026074375.1). Lineage (NCBI taxonomy): Eukaryota > Viridiplantae > Streptophyta > Magnoliopsida > Asterales > Asteraceae > Tanacetum > Tanacetum coccineum. Next base: position 39,518 of record BQNB010019454.1, on the reverse strand, counting down.
CTTGATGAACTTCCAGGAATACCTCCTATTCGCGACGTTGAGTTTAACATTGAGCTTATTCCCGGAGCTGAGCCGATCTCCAAAGCTCCTTATCGCATGGCACCGATTGAGTTAAAGGAATTGAAGGATCAGTAACAGGAATTGTTGGAGTGAGGTTTTATTCGCCCGAGTGTATCGCCATGGGGTGCACCTGTTTCTGTTTGTCAAAAAGAAGGAACGGTAAGCATAAGATTATGTATCGACTACAGAGTGACTTGAACAATGATCACCATACGTAATCGTTATCCCCTCTCCCACTAACGATGATTTATTTGATCAGCGTTCATGCGCAAAATATATTTTCCAAGATTTGAAGATTATCTGATCAAGGTAACCAAATCAGTTGCGAGTGAAAAGAGCATACATTGCAAGACTGGCATTCGCACACGTTATGGTCATTATGAAATTTCTTTGGTTAAGCCATATGGTCTCACGAATGCTCCAGCTGTATTAATGGACTTGATGAACCCGAGTTTTTCATGATTCTTGGAAACAAGTCATCATCGTGTTTCATTGATGATATTCCCTGATCTTCTAAAGTCTAAAAAGAACACGAGGAGCATCTCCCGCGACTGTCCAACAGATTTACGACAGGAGAAAATAAAATGCCAAGTTATCCAAGTGTGTAAGTTTGGTTTGAAGTAATGTGGCAAATCTAGTTCCACATAGTTTCAGCAGAATAATAACTATGATCCGGCGAAGGTTGATAGCTATGCACCAAATGGCCAAGATCGACTTCCGTAAGACCGAAGTACGGATTTCCGGATTAAGCAGGTTTATTACCGGCAGATTCGTAGAGGGTTTCATCACGATAGACCTTACCCTTAACTAAGCTTATATTATACGAAAGGGCGAGAAAGTTTGTATGGAACAAGTAGCGAGAGAAAGAGCTTTGAAGAACTTAAGCAGCCGTTTGGTTTCCGCGCCATTTCTTACTCTGCCATCTGTTTCAGGTGGAATTCAGATTTACAGTGATGCGTCTAAGAAAAGGTCTTGGTTGAGTACTCAATCGCTGAAAGTGATTGCCTATGCCTCACGACAACTAAAGCCTATGAAGGTAACTATCCTACTCATAGATCTAGAGTTAAGCACCATTGACCCCCTTCGCTCTCAAAATTAGATACATTATCTTTAAGGCTAGTCGTGTGATAGTTTTTACCGATCAATAAGAGCCTTACTAAAACTTCACGCAACGCGAGAATTAAATATAGACAGAGGCGTTGGTATGGAAGTTATAGAATGAATAATGACCACCAACATTCTTACCATCCGGGTAAATCACAATGTGGAGCTGATGCTTTGAGCAGGAAGTCGGGTATAATAGCTGGTACAAAGTGGAAAAGAGACTATTCGGACCTTGAAGCGTTTGGATATCGAGTAATTTTTCCGTCAGGACGAGAATGGTTTTGGCTAGTCTAGGGTTGTGCCTAACCAATTCACCAGATCAAAGACAGCTCAAATGATGACGGAGAAAAACTGGGCACTTACAATTTCAGAATATTTGATGCAGCAAAGAACCAGAGTTTCGCGATGAAAGAGCGATGGCATTTTATGGCAGGGTACTAAATTATGCGTACCAGAGGATCCTACACTTCGAGAAGCCTTGATGACTGAGGCTCATAGTTCTCCATTTTCAATCCATCCAGGTTCGACAAAGATGTATCAACGATCTCAAGCACACTTTTGGTGGATGGTATGAAACCGATGTGGCTACTTGTGTCAAAGTGTTTACATGTCAGCAGGTTAAGATTGAACACCAACGTGCAAGGGCTATTGGCAAACCGTTAGAGATACCTCGGTTATGGAATGACGAAATATCCATGGATTGTTGCTACCACCGTGCTAGACACGGACATCAGAGGAAGCACGATGCTATCTGGGTTGTTGTAGATCGTTTGACTAAATCGGCACATTTTCTTCCTATCCGTAAGGATAACCTCTGGTTAGAAACAATACGAGAACAAATTTCCAGACAAGAAATTGGGTCGAGTTACACGGTAACTCCAACAGCGTCGTGTCAGATAGAGATCCACGTATCACGTCCTCGTTCTGGAAGGGTTTAACAAAATCTTGGGGACCAGGCTCAATTTTAATGTACTGGCTTTTTCATCCAACATTAGAGGATAAGTTTACGTTCATGTGCTTTTAGAATGGCGAGGAAATTAGGATGACTATATATGGTCTAGTGGAGTTTGAGCCTACAATAACAGTTGGCCATAGCGAAGCATGTAAATGCCGCACCATTTGAAATGTTGTATGGTAGGAAATGTCGTGCACCTATTTTTTGGATCAGGTTGGTGAACCCGTATTCTTGAAGGGTTCCGAGATGATTGAGGTGACTAATAGAAAATTTCGCCGTCACGCCATGATGGAAAAGCTTAAGGAAGGCTCAGACTCGTCAGAAGAGTACGCCGACAGACCATCTCAGAGCGTTAGAGTCCAGCCGGGTGAAACATGTATTCTATGAAGTATCACCTAAAACGTGGAGTCAGCCGTGTATTGGTATCAAAGTGCAAGCTTATCCCTCGTTTCATAGGACCGTTTTGAGATTCATGAACCGTGGTGAGGTTTCCTAGTCGTTTGACGTTACCTTCCTCAACTATCCATCCACAATGTGTTTTCATGTATCAATTACTTCAAGTAAAGTATCATCCCATCAACGTATCTCTTAACCCATTCGATCAAATCCCGTAAGGATATTATCTTACACGGAAATCCCTGAGTCTATTCATAGACCGTCAGGAACATAGTCATGAGGAACAAGACGATCCCCATTGTCAAATTCTTGGAGGAATCATCCCGAGCGGAAGCCACTTGGAGACCGGAGGAGTCTATACTGACTTCTTATCCTCAATTTATCCTTCATGATCTGGTATTCCTTTTCCCAGCTGTATCATGTTTCTAATTCTAGACGAATTATCTTTACGAGGGGAAGAATTTGTAAAACCCAAAAATCATGAACTAGTGCAAAATTACAAAAAGGCCCCTAATGTCTACAATAATAAAAGCATGAGAATAAAATTAATCAAGTTTGTAGGAATAAATTATAACGTACACATGTGACATATATGAAACTTTATATACGATTAAATATCATATATTATGCAAGAAAAATAATTATTTATTATATATATGTTTTTGCGTGACAAGGTAAATTAATAAATTTAATTACTTATAATATACCATTAAATATTAAATTAAATCTGATTTTATACTTTGAAATACCCAAAAAACTCGGCACACTCTTCCAAGTATAAATCTTTTTATACATTATTTTCATTTGTAAAATCTTTAAAAACCTATTTCCAAAACCAAAAAAATGAAGGAGGGCGGCACACACATTTTTATATACAGCAAGGGAACGAAATTTATAATAGTGTTTCTTGGAAGTACAAGGGAGCTAATAAAATTCTTGTTCATTGGATTGAAAAGCTTGAATTCGATTTATGGGTGTTTCTTTTGATACGAAATACTAGCCGAAACTCAATAATTCATAAAAATTCATCCATAATAATTCAGGTATTTTTATAACACATTTTACATATATACAATCTTATATGTTTCCTAGAGAAAAAATACCAGCAACGATTTTTGATTTATATAAGCTAAACATTATCTAAACACCTAAATAATTGCAAGAAATTGTATTCGGAATCTAAATAATTTATAATATTCGAATTATATCAATTTATATGACTATTGTATAGTATCAAGTAAGAACCAGAAAAATTGTTTAGAAAAAATGTAAATAAAAGACTTTAGATAATTATTGTGGAATTTCTAATTCCAGCCGATTATGAATTATGAAAGAATGAAGGCATAAATTAGGAAAACGAATTAAGGATAGGGTTATTATATTTTTTCCCAGTCCCATACATGCAATGATGTAGAAAAAAAATGAAATTATAATGGAAAATTCTAATTAGGTTTGTGCATTTATGTGTTTAACTAATTTGTGTTTTAAAAGTAAAGGGGGTGTTTTGTAATTCTATTCTGAAAACTTTGGGGCAGATTATGGCCTGTTTTAAAAGTACTGTATAGATTACTGTGAAAAGATAAGATAAATGTATAAATGTCATTTGATAATTGTTATGGGTTTAAAACATGATAATTAATAATATAATATATATAAGATTCGAAATGTATTTAAAACTGAGGGACAAAGTGTAAATTATGAAAAGTACAAGGTATGAGTATAATTAAAGTATTAAGTAATGAAAATAACCTATTTGATAATTATAAAGCGTCTGAGTTGCAAAAATGATAAATAAAGATTTGTTTAATTAAATTAATAACTAAAGGACTAATTACTGTAAAAAGTGTAAGATCAAGGATTAGGGATTGAATAATACAAAAAAAAGAAACCTACAAAGATAATAGGAAACAATTGCAAATATATGTAAACATGCTATTTAAAGAAACCAGCTAATTGATAGAAACCTGCTAATTATAGAAAACTACTATTTAATAAACCATGCTATTTGAGAAAGTCTATGTTGGAATAATTATGGAAACTTATTAAATCAGGGAAGTTATCATATATGGAAAGTAATAAGGAAAGTCTATGTTGGAAACTTACTATAATTAGAAGCTGCTTATTTTTGGAAGTACCCAATATAACAGAAAAGATAATCCATGAAAACAATGTAATCATGGAATAAGATAATCTTGGAACGTACTAAACAAGAAATCATGCTAAATATAGAGAAGTTACTAAAAAATAGAAGTTACCAAAAATGGAAAGTAACCATTAATCATGAACAATTACTATATATTTCCCATTAACAAGTAGATCGCATTAAGCAGGAGTAGCTTTCATCTTCTTATACCATCTCTTGTCGCGTAACTGCACAGACATAGTGTACGGATGATTCCGACCTATCAGTAAGGACATTCCTTTTCTTTCATGAATCATCCCCAGAACTGCTATGCTTCCCCATTTATGTTCTTTTGCCTTGAACCTTTACATGTTTATTCATGTACTTAATACTATGTGCCCGAGCTAAATATAACGCAAGACCAGATTTACATGACTTACCACCTAGTCATGGAGGTAACCATGACCGTGACACATGAGGCACCTGTGTCACGACTCTTTCGCGTTGAGAGTGATTTCACGCGGCGTCCCTTTTCATGTACCAAAGATTATATTTCAATTTGGGCCATTATTATTCAGGGCGTATGGGTGCTATCCTAGTTTACAATGTTGAAACCACTTCATCTGGTGATTGGTATGTGTGTGCTCTACATCCCCATCACATTGGTGCAGAATCCCCTCCACCCATATTTATTATAAGGAGGTCACCCCTCTATTACATGTTGAGGCAAAGCCCCACTATTAATGCATGTATTCACGACATTATTATTATGACATGTATGATTATCGAGCTCGTGGGCATTCCAATAATTATTTATGCAAAAGTTGTACAATACCAACAATGCTTCCCTCAAGGCAGCGCATTGGGTTATAAACCCCGAGACCGGGACTTATGATGTGGAGAGGATCAGGGAGAGACGTCCCGAGAGCATTACCCCGGCAGATTGGGATGCCCAGATTGCCTTTTGGAATGATCCCAGGAACCAAGCCCGAGCCGCTCAAAATCGCCAAAACCGGGCAAAGAGCACGGTCGTATGCCGGCAGGGATCCCGGTCACTTGCTCGCCTTCGAGATCAGATGGTAATAAACATTATAATTATTTTACATACATATATACATATATATCTGATTATACGCTTTGGTGTGTTGTGATTTGTCGTTTTTAATTTGTTTCATCTTATATACGTGTGTATGTACAGATGGAGAGCTCAGCCACTCGGGAGTACCCGTCGCTGATCCACACCTTCTTCGTGACACACACTGTTAACGGGGTATTCACGCGGGATGAGGACCGAGCTATATACGTAAGTTTTGTTTCAAAACACGCACTTTAATGATTTGTCGAGAAATAATGTAGCAACCCGACTAATATATTAACTATCTTGTGTTTTTGTCACTACATAGGAGGAGATGTTGAGGCTGTAGGCTCTAGGCTCCAACACCGATTCGGGTGTGCCCTATACTGAAGAAGAGATCAATGCCCTAGCTCGAAATGGCAAGCAGCGGGGGCACCATCCTGGTGTTGGTAGGATATTGTCGAGACGGGCCACAAATGTCCTCATTTTGCCCCCTCCGCCCCCGCCTTAATGCACGCACAACTCCGCCGATGTCGAAAAGCTCAAAAAGAAGAACAAGTACCTAACCAAACAGGTAAACTTGATGATGAAGCTTTTTAGAAGTGACGACAAGTTTTCACAGATGCTTACACAGTATGAGTCAACACCTGAGTTCGGTAATGCTAGCAGGAGTGGCGGGTGCGGGGATGATGAGATGGCCGACGATGAGGACGGCAGCGAGGATGAGGAGGACGAGGAGGATGCCGATAGTTAGAGATGTTATATATGAGATAGTATGCTATTTTGTTTCTTTACGTTGATCTTGGCGACCCTTATGTAAACATTTATTTCTCTATCTAGTTGAATATTGACTTGTATCTTGCGGATAATGCAAGGTTTGTGACTAGGAAGCCCCGTTTTGTATACTATATTGTGTTTATTAGGATTTTGGACGATTTAGCTTTATTAGATCAAATGCGTTGATCCGTTATATTGTATTGTGTTTTGGTACAAGTTGGGATGTATTTGGATATAGTCTATATTGGTTTATACAGGTTTGATGTTTGGTAGATTTTTTTCTGAAAAATTCAGTAAAAAATGGAAATTGCCTGCTATGCAGGCTGTACTAAAAAAATGCAGACCTATCCCGGGCGATATGTCGCCCGGGAAAAGGCACACTAAAAAATATTTCAGAGGAATCCCGGGCGATATGTCGCCCGGGAAAAGCTAAACTAAAAAATGACAAAGCAATCCCGGGTGACATGTCGCCCGAGTTAACCAGCACTAAACGCCAAAAACTATTTTAAAAATTGACTAGTTAACGTATATGAAACTTTTCCCAGGCGACATGTCGCCTAGGATTAGTCACAATTAATTAATTTATTAATCTATCATCAGGGTTAATTAGTTTTTTTTAAGATACCACTTTCCCGGGCAACATGTCGCCCGGGAAACTCATCCACCGTGGCACTAATTTGTTTGACTGAAACTACGTGAGCCCCACCAAGTCGCTCGAGAATGTCGCCCGGGATAGTATCCCTGGTGAGCTTTCCCCTGCAATTTATCTCGGGCACGATTCTCTAGTGCTGATATGTATCGTCGTTAGCCCGTGCGCCATCATTGCACATACCTTCCCACCCCACATCCCCATCACACCCAATACACCACGAAACCCCCCTCCAAGCCCACCCCCCCCACCACCCCCCACTCACCCCCAACCCCCACCACCCACACACAACCAGCCCCCCAACCGGCAATACAAGTCAGCCCGGGCCCCTCTCCAACACCCCCCCATAAGAACACAACCCCACCCAAAAAGCTGTGGCCTCCCCCCCCCGCTCCGCCCCCCCCGTCGCTTTGAGAGGTATTATGGTAAATGTTGTAGTGTAAGTAGAAACGGCGAGGATGGAAGGTCTAGATATTAGCAATAATGATTAGGGTTAAAATGAAATACTTGAATAGTAGATTGAAAAATTCCATTTCCTTGTTTTATTAGAGAGAAAAAAATGAAAAAGAGTAAGGGTGTTTCATTTTTCCATTAAAAACGTTTTTCAGTTTTTTTTATTCTTTTATAAAAATCTTTTTAAAAAAATAAGATACAAACTAAACACATTAGTTTTTCTTTCTTGATTATCCTCCCATGCTTTGTCTTCTTGTTACGATCGGCTTTTCGTTCTTTTGTTTTTGCAAATGGCCCCTCAAACAACTATTGTATAACAACCTTGTAACAACCTTAAGTATAACATTAAGTATAACAACCTTGTAAACAAGCATGAAAGGATTCTCCGGTTTATCATCCGTGTGCCAGGAGCTCATGAAAGGGCTCACAACCCACCGTCACCACGTGTGACCGCTTTTTATTTAGAGCATGCTCGTGATGCTAATGTTAATACCTCTGCAACCTTTCTATTTTGAGGTTTTTAATTTCTATAATATATTCTTTTCTCAAATGCATCCGTGATCGAGATACAAACGGTTGAATGTGTTCATCATGGTGTATTTTAGTCTGAACCTCCGACCTGGCCTTCTTGTGTTCCGTCAATTCTTCTGTCTCCGTAAATACGGTTCTTGATGGTCGGATTGAGAAAAGGAACAATAATGATGATAGGTTCCCTATTTTTTCATCTGCTAAGGGGTTGTTTGGATGGCATAACAACTGGTTGTGGATTGATGTCCCTGGTGTGGAGCAATAGGGTAAGACCTGACATGGATGACGCACCACGTGTTCCCCTGATGATCGGCGACTTTTGCTTCACCATTTATAATGGAGATCGCTGCAAACAAGGATAAAGATGTTGTGATCAGGAATTGAAGGGTAAACTGGATTCTTTGATGGATTTTATTTTATAATCGCATGTTAGCACTCACAGAATATGCTCATAAATATTGTGAAGTATTATGATTTTTGTCGCTTTTTCGATTAAATAAACAAAAGCAACAGTTTATAAGCGCGACTCTAATTTATACTCAATTTGGGCATACAACGAATTTGCGGACGTTTTGCATATAATAACACAAAGGAGACTAATACAACAAAAAATTACACAAATACCCTAACATAATATAAATTGGTAAGGTTGATCAAATCACAACTAATACACTTTTAAGCACAAGTTAAGTTTATTTAAGTATACAATTGCAGTGAGTCATTGACTGATCACATTTTATGGTACCAGTATACACCTTCGTGCTTGCTACCCTCATCTGGCTCGATGTAGATGCATTCTTTTGCCTCTCTCCACATTGCTTTGAAGATTGGAGTCCTATCGATCTTATAAAACTCACCCAAAACCGGCTTGATTGCATCCCTTGCCTCCTTTGCATGATAATGTGGAATGTACGAGATCAAATGATGCAAGACGTGAGTGTGTGTAACATCATGGAATACTCTATTTAAGAATCCAAAGTCCCTATCAATTGTTGATAAGGCCCCTCTAATCCAGTTCCATTCAGTTGAATCATAATGAGGCAATGATAGATGTGTGTGGTGCAAATACGTAATTATGACAAAAAACACATGTACGCCTAGCGCAGGAATTAGATACATGGATGTTACCCAAGCCACTCCTTTTGCGGCTGCAAGAAGCTTAACTACGTAAAAAACAGCTAGAAGACCAAGATCAGATATTAGAACCTGAACTCGTTCACGATCAGTGAAGATTGGACTCAGTGGATCAAAGTGGTTGGCAAACCTTCCGTATTTCTTCCCAGAAATATTAGTTAACAGGTATAAAGGAAATCCAAGGGTAAATCTAAATACCAAAGTGAAAACTCGACCAGGTGGGTTGTTAAGAATCTTTGAGTACCACCTCACTTTAGACTTGCGCTTAGGAATGTAAACTTCATCATTATCGATTGAATTTGTGTTGGCGTGGTGATTTCGGTGGCTGTATTTCCAAGAGAAATACGGGGTAAAGAGAAACGAATGGAGGACGAATCCAACAGTGTCATCAACCAATTGGTATTGGCAAAACCAGTAAACTGGCCATGCTATGAAAGCTAAAGGAGTAGGAAGAAGAGGAATATATGTGTTGGCAAGAAAGTAGAAGACATAGGCAACAATGATATCGTGAACAACATAGTAAGATGAACGGATGACTGATCGCTCAAAGCAATGGGCAGGGATTGCTTTCTTCAAATCACTCAAGGTGAATGGAGGTTCAATTGGGACACGTTTAAGAAGGTTGTATTTAGTCTGATCATCAGACGAATCAGACATTCGACCACCTGCACCCATAATTCTAATCTGTGATAAATGGAAATACTTAGTGATGCTATCTAGAACTTAAAGCTCTAGGAAGAAAAGCTTGAAGAGAATGCATGTTTGTGTTTGATATTTATAAGTAGTATTTATTTATTCCTATATTAAAGCATGTTTTTGTAGTTCTGTCTGTTGTGCTCCAACTACTTAGTTTGTGTCTTTATCTGAGCATCTTCATCGAAAACACTCAAATGTATAATATAATGACTTTTACTCACTATCGAGTCAAATATCATGGGCTGTTACATTTGTATATCCATTATCTTTGACAATATCTCTATACAATGTAAGTAGGTTTTAAAAATATTAGCTTTTGGGCTATATATTTTTTTGAACGCCAATTTTTCACACTTATACCACAAATATCTTGCAAATATCTTTTACAAAACTTGGACTGACAACAACCTTTTGATTGATGAGAGATTGATCAGATTTTCAAATACGATCACAGGCCAAAAGTCACGGGAGGCTCTGGTCATACAAATTGTAAATGCGTATAAGAATTTAAAAAATATAGGGTGTGTTTAGTTGCCATTTTTTTAGAAAATTTTTCATTTGAGAATGGAAAAACTGAAAACTTGTTTAGTTGCACTTTTTTCTAATATTTTTTAAAAAACAAATAATTCTCATTTTCTAAATTTATATAGAAAAATAAAAAACCACAATTTACTATTCTCCATTTCTTTTTTTCTCTAACAAAATAAAACGTAAATATAACTCAAACCAAATAAAACTTGAGTACCAATATTTTAACCCTATCTAGAGGTGGCAAATGAGTCGGATTGGGTCGGTTTGGGTCATGGGTCATGGGTAAAACAGGTCATGTTTTAAAAATGGGTCTAACGGTTTGGGTCAGGTCGACCCACAAATTATGGTGTTTTCATACATTTTTTAACGTTTCGTCAATCTTTTTACGCTTTCGTCGGTTTTTTCCGTTTTTTACGTTTTCGCCTGATTTCATACGTTTTCGTTCGTTTTTTTTACGTTTTCATCCGTTTTTTTTAACTTTTTTGTCCGATTTCTTACGTTTTCGTCTGATTACTTATGTTTTCGTCCCGTTTTTTATATTTTTGTCCGATTTCTTAGGTTTTCGTCCGATTTCTTAAGTTTTCGACCTTTTTTTACGTTTTCTTACGATCTCGTCCGTTTTTTACGTTTTCGTCCGTTTTTTAAGTTTTCGTCCGATTACTTACGTTTTCGTCTGTTTTTTTGGCGTTTTCGTCCGATTTCTTACGTTTTCGTCTGTTTTTTTACGTTTTCGTTTGTTTTTTTACGTTTTCGTCTTTTTTTTACGTTTTTGTCTTTTTTACGTTTTCGTTTGTTTTTTTTTCGTTTTCGTCCTATTTCTTATGTTTTCGTTTGTTTTTTTACGCTTTAGTCCGATTTTTTACGTTTTCATCCGATTTCTTACGTTTTCGTCTTTTTTTACGTTTTCATCTGATTTTTTAAGTTTTCGGCCGTTTTTCCGTTTTCGTCCTATTTCTTACGTTTTAGTCCGTTTTTTACGTTTTCGTCCGTTTTCGTCAGATTTCTTACGTTTTCGTCTGTTTTTACGTTTTCGTCCGATTTCTTACGTTTTCGTCCGATTTCTTAAGTTTTCGTCCGATTTCTTACGTTTTCGTCCGATTTTTTACGTTTTCGTCCGATTTCTTACGTTTTCGTCCGATTTCTTACGTTTTCGTCCGATTTCTTACGTTTTCGTCTGTTTTTTTACGTTTTCGTCTGTTTTTTACGTTTTCGTCCGATTTCTTACGTTTTCGTCTGTTTTTTTACGTTTTCGTCCGATTTCTTACGTTTTCGTCCGATTTCTTACGTTTTCGTCTTAACAAAAACAGATGAAAACGAACAGGAAAACGGACGTAAAATTAATTACCCAAATTCAGATGCCGCGATTCCATTCAATCATCCTATACAGGGGAAGCGCTACCTTGTATTGTGTGTATTCAGTTGCCGAACTAGGTATAAGAAAATGGACGAAAAAACATGTAAAAATCAGAACGAAATCTGTAAGAAATCTGACGATAAGAAGAAAAGAAAAAGTGATCCCCCCGCAGAAAATACGGTACAGTAGTGGTATATGAAGTGATCTGAGTAGCTGATAGATATCATATACGTGACAGACATAAATAATAACGCGACTCTCTCACTCTCACTAGAATAGATATAAAAATGAAGAATGCGATAATCGTCACTACGCCGGTGTATCTATTCAAAAAGTAACATCAAAAAGAAAGAACAATTTCATACGAGATTAACGTTTAGTAGAAATATGAATCTTCTTGAGTATATACGTGTATATCCTCCAAATCCCGACGAGAACTAATATGACTATCCATGATGTAACTCAGAGTGAAAACGTAAAAAAATGGAACCCCAAACCGCAGTCATATAAATACCACGAGTAATCCTATCCTAACCAATCTCCTCGCACCCACCCCCCCCGCGAAAACGTATAACGAAAGAAAACGTAAAAATAGACGCAAACACTAAAAAAAAAAGAGACCCCCAGAGAACTCTAGAAACTCGAACGAAAACGGTAAAAAAACAGACGGGAAACGTTAATTAAAAAAACCAGACAGGAAAACGTAATGAGGATCAGACGGAAAACGAAAAAAAACAGACGAAACGTAAGTATCGGACACGGCGAAAACATTAAAAACCGGGAATATAATAAAAAAAAAAGAAAACGTAAAAAAAGGGACGAAAACGTAAGAAATCGGACGAAAACGTAAAAAAACAGACGAAAACGTAAGAAATCGGACGAAAACGTAAAAAAACAGACGAAAACGTAAGAAATCGGACGAAAACGTAAAAAAACAGACGAAAACGTAAGTAATCGGACGAAAACGTAAAAAAGGGCGAAAACGTAAGAAATATGACGAAAACGTAAAAAAACAGACGAAAACGTAAGAAATTTGACGAAAACGTAATGTTAATTGAGATTTATATATGTTCGGTAATGTTAATTTCGAGTATACTACAAATTAAATATATGCTTATGATTGTAGTTAGTTTTTATTAATTTCATTTGTATTTTATTTTTTATTGTTTTTATAATCGTATACAAAGAGCTAATATGAAAAAAAATATTAAATATAAATAGAAAAATAAGTGAAAATAGATCCATCTAAACATCTTTTCATTTTTTAAAAAGAAAAAATACAACTCTTATCTAAACATGTTTTCAAAATTTTCAACTCTTCTCTAGAGAAGAAAAACCATCTCATTCTCTAGGAATTTAGAAACAGAAAAACATAAAAAAATTTCCACAACTAAACACCACCATAACATCTTTACCTTATATATCTACACTTATCAATGGGGTGGTTGTGTGATGTTGCGACAACAGCAAAGCGGTAATAGTACTATACCGGAGGTAGGAAGTTGTGGTGGTCAGCGGTCGCTCGTCGGTACTCGCAAGCATGTGAGATGCGGTGTTACATGGTTCACAAAATCTTTAATTTCATGTGTAAAATTCGGTTTGCATACATGAAATGCTTCAACGAATAATAGAAATTATAATAACCAATAATTACTTACATGTCAACTTTATGGATTGCGCAAATTTTTTTGATACACTACTTGTGTTGTGACTCCGTTACCATATAATTTTTTTTATTAAGCTTTAGAAATCCGTAAGTATATTATTACATGATATCCCTTTGAAAACAGTAAAACACAGAAGAAGTTATTTGTGTAAAAATACCATTTTCAATTTTCACCTTTGGAATTTTTGTCCCTGATCTTTATTGGTGTCATAACAAAGATTTTTTTTTTAGAACGGCGGAATTATATAAAACTAGGAAGGAGCTAGAAAAAATTACAAAGAGTAAACCTCAATAGGGTTTTGGATCCAATTGTTCCATGAAATGGAAGACAATTTGTTTCTAGAGGAGTACCAACGAAAAGAAAATTCAACAATCTTATCAAATAAAATGCTACGTTTAGGTTGAGTGTCGCCGAAGATCATATCATTACAGAAGTTCCACAAAGACCACAGGACAACACCGCAAACAACTTCGATAATAGCTTTCTTGTTAGAAGATATATGAAGATCGTCTAACTAAGTGAAAAGACCGCGCAAGTTGGGAATATCTGGGAGACTAAGGTCCAGATATTAGAATCCAAATATGTTAATGATATACTCAAGAAAAAGTTTTCTAGCTAGTTCGAAACAAGAAAAACTTAAATCTTCCCGCAACAAACAGGAACACTGTTAAAAATCGCTGAAAATTTTTTTGTAGGGTGTATTTAATTTGTGAAAAATACTCCATATTTCCAAGAAATTTTATATTAGAAGTTGAAAATTTGAAAATTCGTTTAGGCAAACATTTTTGAGAAATTTTTCTATAAGAATAAAATTCTCATTTTTCAAAATTAAACTAGAGTTTAGGAAAGAGCATTTTACTCTTTTATATTTTTCTTTTCATTTTTTATATCAAATTGCATTTTTCAATTTCTTAAATTTAAAACCATTCTTTGAATTATAGTACATTTCTATGTCTCTAGAAAAATTGAAATAGAAAATTAAAGAAACTTTTCTACAACTAAACACACTCTTACTTTCTCTTAGGTAATGTAAAAACTTTTGTAACTTTTTTCTTGAGAAATGAATGATTTTTCTTCTATAAAAAAGAGTTGGTGATTTTGAAAGCCGTTTAGCTGGAGTTGTATTTTATTTTAAAAGATTACCTCGGATTGTGACGATGAGCAGGGAGGAAGCTGATGGAAGGCGAACATGTTACTAATGGTGATTAGGATTGGAATGAGATATTTGAATGGAAGTTTGGAAAATTCTGTCTTTTTTTGTTAGAGAGAAAAATAAAGAAGTTTAAATTGGGTTTTCCATTTTCCTATTTAAAATTGGGAAATAAAACTTTTCTTTTTTTTAAATTGTTGAATAAAAGTGTAATCAACGGGTTTTAGTTTTTTCCATTTTTTTTTTAAATTTCTTGTTAAATGAGATTTCTTTTTACAATTAAATTAACTCATGTTCATCAATCCGCCTAGTGTGTTTTTGTGTTCCATCGATTTTCAAAAGGATAGAACAAATTTTTGAATATTGTTTAATCAAATTATGCGACGAACTAATATTTAACATGCTAAAAAAATGTTTCACATCAATTAAATATTTGTATTAACTTTTTTGTCATCAAATATTTGTCATCAAATATTTGTATTAGTTTCTTTTGTTCATCAAGGTATGTTGGCTCAGTTTTACTTCTTCATCAATGTTTCGTCCAACTTTTTTTGTCCATCAATACTCCGTTTAAAATTGTGCTAATGACTTAAAAAGTAATCTAACTTGGCATTTTTTGTCTTTGTGTGTAGCCATTTTTTTTTCCCAGTACGTCATCAAACTTTCAAAAGTGGGTCATTGTGTGTATTTTTTGACCATTTTACCCTTATTTTTTTCAAATTTTGAAGGGTAAAATGGTCATTTTACATGGCAGAATGGTAAGAAAATACACATAATGATCGACTTTTGAAAGTTTGATGACATATTAGGAAAAAAATGGCTACACACAAAGATAAAAATGTCGTTAAATGACTTTTTAAGTAAGTTATTAAGCCTTTAAAATTTAGCGAATCACAAAAACCTACTCATCTCAATTTACTTTTCTTTATATAATGTAATTATAAATATTAATCAAACTTTTTTCCTCTCTTCTAACAAACCCAACAAACTTTCCCTCCATTGTTATCATTCATTTCACCATTAAAAATCCATTTTTCTTCACCAATTACTACCTAATTCTCAAAGCTAGTCTGATAGATCGATTCGTAATTCGATTATACATATATCTATCGGTTAAAAATTTCAATTTCATCAATCTTTCGTTACGTTATGTCGTTTGGAGTTCAATAACAAGAAGACTAATAGCAGGTATAATTATTGTTGAACAATTTGGGGTGTAATGAAAATGTAATGGATGATAATAGTAATGGTGATCTACACAGTAGTGGTGAGATGGATTCTGGTGATGAAACAATTGGGGATGTTTGCTTGGATAAGTAGTGGCCAGTGCCCCCCATGGCTCGTCGAAAAAGCTGAGAATTTAGTGTAATTTTTTTAAATTTTGACCTTTTTTCGAAAGCGCCCCCCACTCAAAACTCAAATTGCCCCCCACTCACATACTAAAACCCAACATTCAACACTTTAAAACCTTATAAATCCTTCATCTCTAAGTAACAATACTCGTTTTCATTTCGATCATAGTTTTTTCTTCCATATTTTGTTGCTATTGTTAAAAAATATTTTTTGCCCCCCACAAACTATTTTTCTGGTTTCGTCACTGAGTGATGATGTGATACCTTTGGAAAGAGTTAGAGAAAGTGTGAATAAGCACATTGAGGCAGTTTTTTGTCTGTTTTTGGTCATTTAAGCTCGTTTTTAGAGGTAAAAGATATGTGTAATTAAGCACTTATCAATGATGTTAATAATAGTTCAATGGATACTGATATGAATGATAACGGGACAAGTGATAAGGAAAACGAAAAGGGTATTAATAGGGCACAGATAAAAAAGGTAGAAAATTCTTATGCTAGGATTGTTGAAGTAAATAAGACTGATTTAAAAAAAATAAATTCTAATTCTTCATAGTATTATGGATAATGGTGATGAAGTGGTGATTTTTTTATGAAGAATTAATGAATGAGTATGTAAAAAGTGGCACAATACTTTGTGTGGGTATTTTGTTTGATACAAAATGAAGCCAGCTGAATTGAGGTACAATATTAGGAGAACGTGAGGTAAATTTGGATCGTATGACATGTTTAGAAATAATAATGATGTTTGGTTCTTCAAATTTAAGCATAAAGAAGGATTAAATACAATTGTTGATCAAATCCCATGGATGGTAAATGGGAAACCTTTGCTTGTGCAATAATGGAGCCCAGAAGTTTGTGTGGAAAAGACTAAGCCTAGTAAAATCCCTATCTGAACGAAGCTATATAATTTCCCTTTGGAAGCATTGCTTGTGAAAGGAATTAGTACTTTATCTAGTAGGTTGGGGAAGCCTTTGATCATGGATTATATGATTGCTACCATGTGCTACAATGGAACTGGGAGGGCTGCTTATGCAAGAGTTTTGGCTAAATTGATTCTAAGTGATGTGGAGGTTGTGAAGACTTCACAAGAAGCTTTACAATCCCTAGGCAGAGTACCTAACCGTTGTAGTGTAGTAAGGCAAGACTCGGGGGTTGTTATCGTTCTCTAGGAGAATAGGTTGGGAAGACTCGAACACAGTCAAACAGAATTCTAAGGGTTGAGAGAAGATTTTTTTTTTGTGTTTTTATAATTTTAAGAAAGTAGGTAAATATCATGGTTTTGAGAGGTTGGTTTGTTTTAGCTAATTAAAATAAATATAATCTAAACTACTGGTGATAACTTTATGATAAAAAGATTTATTTACCTAATCATGCACTACTCTTTAGATTGCTTCTCCTAGATTTGTTACTTTATCACACTTGTGATGATCTGTGTATGTATTTCCTAAGTATGAACAAATTACACGTACCCGTCGTCTATTTAATATTCCGTTAAGGCAACGCACAAGTAATGTAGTATGAAGACTATTACAAGGCCCCTAAGAGTATATTAATTGCATGTGAAATATCTTAAGAAGGATCAACCATATTAGGGGTGAGGTAGTATGAAGACTGTTACCGATGGTATCCTTTCTACACTGATGCGTATTTTATTTTAAAATATATTTTTACCAAGTTTTAAATTTATAAAACTCGATCTACCTGACAACGCACTAACGGGCAGAGAACCCGATCGTGGGTAGTATAGAATGGTAAATCCGAGGTCGTCCCAAGAGCTAAGTTGTAATTAGTTTTAATTTGAAATGTCACGTTTAGAAAATGGTTTTTTGATTTGAATCGAAAGGAATTAAAAATAACAATAAAATTAAATAATGAAAATAAAAGAGTTGGAGATATCAGGAGAGAAAACATGCTAACCTAGTTACTTCATTACTACTGTTATGAAAACGTTTTCATGTGCAATGTTAAACTATGGTTTCATTAGTGGTTTCTAAGGTCGATAGACTTGAATAAGCATATATAGTCTATCCTATACTTCTCGCGATTCCGACTCAGTCCAAATCGTATAGGAGGTAGGATATCCAGGTTGCAGTGATTAATCCCACCTATTCCCAAAACATATCTGATAACCTATAAAGATTATTAACCCCCTCTGAAAGAGTTCCTGTGCTTTTTAAGTATATTGAGTGATAAGTGCGGTGACCGGTTAGTTCCTACACTAGGGGTCGGAGTCATAGATCCTCCCTAGTACCCAATGGATCCCATATTGACTAGATAATCTAATAATGGGGCAAGCCAGGTCCAAACCACCCGTACTACCAAAACCCAGGGTTACACGATAGTCAAAGAATATCTAACGAAACCATAATTTAACAAGAAACAATAATAACAAAAGTAATTACATAACTAGGTCAACACTTTAAGTGCTTAGCCGCTTATGGTAACGGAAACATAGCAAGAAATAAAAGCAATCATAAATTTAATGCTCATAATTCTTATAGTATTCGTATTTGAACGATTAAATACAAAAAGTAAGTAAAGTTTGATCTCCCTTGGACTCCAGGTGGAATTCTTCGAAGGTTGAAAGCCTTTGTCGCCTCTCCAATTGGCTGTGGAGGAAGTGATGTCGGAATAGCTTGAATTAGGCCTCAATTTATAGGTATCGAACCTGTTACAGCGTAACTGATAAAGGTGTTACGTCGTAACCTTCTTACACGGCATTCCATATTTATGAAGTTGTTACGTCGTAATCATATATGGTGTTATGCCGTAACCTTCAAATAATGTCCATAAGTACGTGATCTTCCTTCCATATTTGTAGATCTTCATGGTTATGGCGTAACCATGTAGGGTGTTACGCCGTAACTCTATATATGGTAAGATTTCCTTCTAAATTCATGTTTACGGCGTTATCAGATATGGTGTTACGCCGTAAAGTTGTCCTTGATCTTCGTACTTACTTAATATATGTTACGGTGTAACCACTTTTGGAGTTACGCCGTAACATTCTTTAAATATTTATACTTTGAGTCCTTTTTTCCTTGTTTCTTGTCACTTTCCTGCATTTCACTTGAAAACTATAAAATGATAGAAAATATCTCGTTTTCGAGTGTTAGTGAAACATTTGCAGGTAATATAGAGGGTATTTTGCCACCAAAAAGTATTAAATATTTGATGTTATCAAATATCCCCCCACTTGACTTCTACTTGCCCTCAAGTAGAACCTGTTAGAACATTTCATAAAAAGATTTCTCGAGAATAACTTTAAAAAATGAATTTATAAAACTCTTATGCTAGAAAACATCAAAGCCGAACACCTCACGAAAAAGGGATAAAAAGTCACTCAGCTCTCCACTAGTTTAAGTGTTTCATTTTTGGGATGATCGCTCAATTGCACAGTCATAACATGTATTCTAACATAAGCTTGGAAAGTACACAGATCTGCACCAGTTAGAATTAGGGTCTAAATAATTCTCGAAGGCAACAAGGGTAATATAGTTTTAAAGGGTGATAAAGGGGTTAGGATAGACATGGGATACACATTTAATGGTTGTTATTTTAAAAACACAAAACAAATAGTCTAAAGTAATCTAAGGTTGTCATAACTAGCCACTGTCCATCCATGGGTCCAAGAGTCTAAGTCCGAAAATATGATCTTCAATAATGGGCTCCTAGCTCCATTCTTCATGAGTATTGGGAGGACATAGTGTAACAATGGGCTACTAGCTCCATTCTTCAAAATTATTGAGATGTCTTGGTGCAATAATGGGCTACTAGCTCCATTTTTTATTTATTTTGCACCATCTTTACATTTTTTAGCACATGGGGCTTTTTGTTTCACCCTCTTTTCTTCACTTTCTTCATGATAAATATGCAAATGTTACAGGAGTTTATGTCTTTAATTATTGCCCCTGTAACATCCGATATTATATGCACATCCCCCCACTTGAGATAAACAATGTCGAAAGTGGTGATACAAGAGGGTCTTTATAGATCATAACCGATTGGTCTTCCATAAATGCATATAATTTTCGTTCCCATTCCCCCTGAACCATGGACTTAAGTAGCCAGAAATTTGAACACAAAGAAATCTATAGACTACAGGGTAGGTTAAGGCGAAATGGTGTAACGATACATATAACATTGGGTGAAAACATAGATTGGTTTAACAAGGGTGATCTAGGGGTATCTTGCATTAATAATGAGTGCAACAAAAGGGTTTATCACGGGAGGTCGACAAGTCAGCATAACAAGTCGATAAACACACACATATAGGCTATTTGGGTGATTTTCTAAGTGTTGCCTTCTCGAACTATCTATTCCTGTTAATCAATTAGGTCTCGAAATGATGTACATGCCAAGCTCTAAAGTCTACAATACTACCGGCACACTCAATATTTTGGTGGATTTTTGAGTAATATAATGGAAACGGAGTATTAGGAATAAATCTCACTAAGTAATAATAAAGGGTAATGTGCATTTGGCAAAGATTAATTCTTGTTATTTAAGAAAAATTTGTCAAAAAATTTAAAATTGGCATAATTTTTAAAGAAAACTAGAAAATCGAAGGCAAAACATACGTCAAATATTAATTCTACTCCCATCCCCTCACTTGATTTGTACAATGTCCCTATTGTACATTAAGGAAATGAAATAAAAAGAAAATAGTAGAATTAAGACAAGAAACTCCTAGAGCATTGCTTCGAGATTTAAAATTTGGCAGAAATCTTTTAGATTATCTCCGTCTTCCCGCAAGCTCTTTATCCCCTGTGATCACAAAAAAAACCAGAGCATAAAATCGTTCTACAAGAATTATGAAGTGTACAGGAAATAAATATAAACCTAACTCACTTTCGTAGGAATTACGGTTGCATTTAGCATATGCAACAAGCCTTTTAAACCACTTGGTGGCCCAAGTGGACGAGCTTAGTCTCATGAGGGCTTCCAGAGAACATACCCACAAAGTCCATTTATGTATACAAGGTTTAGACATGTTTAAAACTTAATTTTTTAAGGATTCAGAAGGAGGTTATGGTGTAACCTTAGTATTTACGTCGTAATCAAGTGGTAAATTTTTTTAAGTTTTAAGGTGTTACGGTGTAACCATGAAATGGTTTACGTCGTAACTGTAGTGGTTACGGCGTAAACTAAGTTTGTTACGCCGTAACTGCTATAGATTCAGCAAGGTTACCATATGATTATGAGTCAAGCCGGTCTCGATAATTGCCTCCTAGTTTCTGGATTCTGCAAAACAAAGTAAGAAACATGCAAACCAACTAATGCAAAAAGGAAATCTTATTAAATAAAGGTTGGGTTGTATCTCGACAAGCACTTTTGTTTATTAACGAGTCTTTTAGTTAGACTCATGACCATTCTACGTTTCGTTGTTAGAGTCCTTTTCGTCATTCCCGAGGACTTCTTTCATTTCCTCCATTATCATTTTTCTAAACCTTGATCCATTTTTCCTTCCCAAGGACAGGGTTTCATTATTCTTGCCACTAACACATATGAAGCTACATCCGTTGTTAAACTTATATTTTGTTACTTCAAATGTTTTTATATGCACTATTGGTGGATTATAATCTTCACTACCTAATTTTGTTTTTTCTTCATCCTCATATCAGTAATCATACCACCAATCTTTATTCTTACATCGAGCTCTTCTACATTTTGTCTATATTTCTTCAAGAACTTGCCCTTTTTCTCCAATTTTTATTTCGTATTCATCGACAAGTTGTTCTATTTCTTTATGGAATACCTAATTGTATTCATCTAAACATCTTTCTAAAGGGTCTTTATCAGGATCTAATGCCTCAGTAAACTGATCAATCACCCATAATCTAAATAAATTTTTCCTAACTGATTTACTTATGTCTAGGTGTCCTTTCTTAAGCTTTACTTATTCTTTAAAAGTGTAATCTCTAGGCCTAGGTTTCTCATGATGAGAATTTTCATTACACCATTCTGAATACCTTTCACTCCAAACAGAATCCTTTACCTGACAGCTACTATATCTTATCATTAAAAAGTTCAGAAATGATACTCCACCTCCTTTCATTTCCTTCCTTTCGTTGTTATCAGGGTAAAACCAATATTTTGTTTTACCAAGCTCATTGATCACATAAATTTCATGCCCCATCACATTTGTTCCTGAATGGGCTACAGGATGACCAAGCCTTAAAGTTCTTATCACATTCTTGTATAATAGGTTTACAAAAATGTGTTGTATCAGTGTCATCACTTATCTTCAATCTTTTACTGATTGGTTCATTAGTGTTAATCGAGTTTAACATAAAGACTCCCTCAGTAGGGGCAAAGTTATGGTCATTAACGTTACCTTTTCGTCACCTATCCCTACTGATATTTCCTTTTCAAAAACACTAATCTGGGCATGAGCGGTGGCCAAAAAGGGTCTTCCTGAAATGACAGTTGATATGTTGGTTTGATCTAGAATTACGAAGTCGAGTGGAACAGGAATTTATCAATTTTTACGAGTGTGTCTGTAACTATCCCCAATGGTGCCTATTTTCTCATATCTGCCATTTCCACTAGCATTTCGGTTTCACTAAGGTTTGTTAATTCTAAATACTCGAAAATATTCCTAGGTAGAACATTTATACTAGCTCCTAAATCGGCCATAGCAAAAAAGTTAAAGTTACCGATGGTGCAGGGAAGCGTAAAATGTCATAGATTAGATTCCTTCGTAGGTAGTTGATCATCGGTGTTTTCTTCCTGAGAGTCAAAGAGGAAGGATATTCCGTGGAGATTCTTAAGTTTCTTAGGAGAGCTAGGTCCCTCATGTTCAACAATTACTACCTTTGTTTGTTCAGATTTTGGCTTCCTGGAACGGAGTCATTCGGTTAATTACTCGATCTGGGTTTCTAAGTTTTTAAGTGAGGCGTTTTGGTTCCTAGTGTTAATCTCGGCATTCTCTTGAATCTTTTTAATCCACACCTCCATTTCAGTACTTCTTTGAGCAGATTCCTCTTGATGCTTAGCCAATAGTTCTTCTAAGTTTTGCCTCTTTTCGCCATATGGTGGACGGTTATCAGTCTTAGTGTAGTATCCATGTGGTCCTACACGAAACTTTCCTCTATTGTTCCCGTTAAAAGGCGTTGTTCGTCCAAATTCTCCAAATCTGACCTCCTCAACTTGTTTAACTTCCTCGTTGAAGGGACAATCCTTGTCGAGGTGAGGTCCTTTGCAAATTTAGCATCCAACCTGGATTGCATGAACACTCTCTTTTAGCTTCTTCATGTCTCTTCCCAGGTTTTCCAACTTATTTACCAAAGCAGCTAGTCCATCCTTGCTACTACTACTTTTGATATTCATGCTTGTTGTTACGTCGTTCCATTTTTGAGAATGGTCAACCATGGTCTGAATTGCTTTGAGAGCTT
Source organism: Tanacetum coccineum (assembly GCA_026074375.1). Taxonomy (NCBI): domain Eukaryota; kingdom Viridiplantae; phylum Streptophyta; class Magnoliopsida; order Asterales; family Asteraceae; genus Tanacetum; species Tanacetum coccineum. Next base: position 16,118 of record BQNB010019454.1, on the reverse strand, counting down.
GGGCTGGTGTCATCCCAAGGATTGGTCCCTGCGAATCAAGCAGTTGACGGTTCATAGTGCTCAAACCCTTATAAAAGATATTTACCTTTTGATGACTATTGATGTCGTGAGTAGGGCACTTGTATAGCAGGTCATTATATCGTTCCCAGGCTTGATATAATGATTCGTCTCCTTCTTGCTTGAAGTTGTAAATATCTTCAAGCTGTTTTGCAGTCATGGAAGGTGGGCAATACCTTTGGATAAAGGCCTTCTTGAGGAGATCCCAGGTATTTATAGTTCCTGGGGCGAGTCTGTCTACCCATCTTTTTACGAATCCGGTAAGAGTAAAGGGAAAAACTCAGAGCATGACTGCATCTTTAGAGACCCCATGAATATTGAATAAGCCAACGATGCCGAGGACCCGATCAATGTGATGTGTGCATCCTCGTCTTTGTTCCCGGAGAAAGCGTCTTCCCTTAATTCGCGCATGAATAGACTTTTAATTTCGAAATTGACATTGCCTCCAATTTTGAGTTTAACCACGCCCGGAGCCTGGTTTTCTCATGACAATGCTCAGTATTGTTCCATGGTGAGAGTATTGACGTCTACCCCTGCCATAGTTCCTGCAAATATAGAGTTTAGGGAAAGAAGAGAAATAATGAAATAATCAAATTAATTCTAATTTTTAGCTCCCTGGCAGTGGCGCCAAAAACTTGATGCGTATTTTCTTTTAAATATGTTTTTTACCAAGTTTTAAATTTATAAAATTCGATCTACCTAACAACGCACTAACAGGCAGAGAACCCGATCGTGGGTAGTATAAAATGGTAAATCCGAGGTCATCCCAAGAGCTAAGTTGTAATTATTTTAATTTGAAATGTCACGTTAAGATAATGGTTTATTGATTTGATTTGAAATGAATTTAAAATAACAATAAAATTAAATACTGAAAATTAAAAGAGTTGGAGATATCAAGAGAGAAAACGTGCTAACCTAGTCACTTCATTACTACTGTTATGAAAATGTTTTCCTGTGCAATGTTAGACTATGGTTTCATTAGTGGTTTCTAAGGTCGATAGACATGAATAGGCATATTCAGTCTATCATATACTTCCCGCGATTCTGACTCAGTCTAAATTATATAGGAGGTAGGATATCCAGGTTGTAGTGATTAATCCCAACTATTCCTAAAACTGATCTAATAACCTATACAGATTATTAACCCCCTCTGAAAGAGTTCTTGTGATTTTTAAGTACATTGAGTGATAAGTGCAGGGACCGATTAGTTCCTACACTAAGGGTCAGAGTCATAGATCATCCTTAGTACCCGATGGATCCCATATTGACTAGATAATCTAATAATGGGGCAAGCAAGGTCCAAACCACCCGTACTACCAAAAACCAAGGTTACACGATAGTCAAGGAATATCTAATGAAACCATAATCTAACAGGAAACAAACATCATAACAACAGTAATTACATAACTAGACCAGCACTTTAAGTGCTTAGGCGCTCATGGTAACAGAAACACAACAAGAAATAGAAGTAATCATAGATTAAAAGCTCATAATTCTTACAGTATTCGTATTTGAATGATTAAATACAAAAAGTAAGTAAAGTGTGATCTCCCTTGGACGCCATGTGGAATTCTTTGAAGGTTGGAAGCCTTTGTCGCCTCTCCAATTGTCTGTGGAGGAAATGATGTCGGAATAGCTTGAATGAGGCCTCTATTTATAGGTATCGAACTTGTTACGGCGTAACTTATAAATGTGTTACGCCGTAACCTTCTTACATGACATTCTATAAATAAGCAATTGTTACGGCGTAACCAGATATGGCGTTACGTCGTAACCTTAAAATAATGTCTATAAGTACGTGATCTTCATTCCATATTTGTGGATCTTCTTGGTTATGGCGTAATCATAAGAGGTGTTACGTTGTAACTCTATCTTGGGCAAGATTTCCTTTCAAATACATGGTTACGGCTTAACTAGATATGGTGTTACGCGGTAAAGTTTTCCTTGATCTTCGTACTTGCTTAATATATGTTACGGTGTAACCGTTTTTGGAGTTACGTCGTAACATTCTTTAAATATTTAAACTTTGAGTCCTTTTTCCCTGTTTCTTGTTGCTTTCCTGCATTTCACCTGAAAACTATAAAATGATAGAAAATATCTTATTTTCGAGTGGTAGTGAAACATTTACAGGTAATATAGGGGGTATTTTGCCACCAAAAAGTATTAAATATTTGATGTTATCAATTACCATATTGTATGATTATCATACAAAACGACGACGACAATATTAATTATTGAATCGGACAATGAGCATCAAACTTCACAATGGTTACAAATACCAATTGAGGATACATTGCCTCCTAAGCTGCGAAGCCACTTTTACCTAGTATCCAATTTAAATATGCGGAAAATGAGAAATATCAGACAATTAGTTGCTTTCCGTAAAGCAAATAACAGGTTAGTAAAAAATGAGGCTCATATATGCAAATATAGAATCAATACTAAATAGAGGTTTGGTACATTGCATTACCCTTTTATACATGTATGTTGCCAGCAAAAAAAGCTGAAAAAACTGCCATGGCTGCATTAGTGTAAATGCCCTGCCAAGATACGACCGTTCTCTCCACTTGATTGCAAACAATACCGTTTCAAGGTTACTAAAACTTTGCAAATAGATTTTGTGAAATCAAGACATCTTGAGTAATTTAAAAAAATGATACAACAGGATTTGTAAACACGCAAAGTATCTCAAGAAATTACATAATGTAAAGTGATCATTATCTAATGTTTGTTACCCTTTAATGTAATTGACAACCATAGTGCCAGCCGTCATCATCTCTTTAGCACCTACAACTTATGAAAACATAAAATTAGTGAAATTGTAGAAAAGGTTAGGCAAAATAAGATTAAAAATGAAAAAAAAACCATTACATTTATTAATTACTCTATATACTAAGAAGCATCACGGCACGAAACCATCAAACCACCGCTACGGACTATCAATCAAAAACTATCATCACCCCAATCATGCCCAACCGAAAAGAAGCTTGCATTTTATTATAAAAAAACTCGATCACCACCATAAACCAACGGGACTTGGAGAATCAAGCTTAGGTTTTTGATTTTAAGAAATGATAGAAAGGTATCGAGAGTTCTGGAGTAGTATTCTAGAAAAGAGAAAGAAAACAGGGCGGCTATTAAAAGGTTGGACCATAAAAGATAGGCCAAAAGGTGCCCAACACTAATACGCACTAAATTTGTCATCTACCTTAATTCTTCTTAGTATGTAGAGTAATAATGGAAATAATATGGTATAACCTTATAAGTTGTTGATCAATTGTTTTGGGATAGAAACAAAAGACATCGTGAGCGTTGTTGTTTCTGTATGTTATGCATTGGTTCTTTTACAAAAATTAAAAATAGTGATGTCAAAAATTAAGGTGTAACAATAACAACATTATTGTTGTATGAAGTTCATCGTTTGACAACCCATAATAACATGTCATTTTACGTCAGTAAACTCAAAACTATTTACTTTGAAGTTTTACGGGTTTACTTTTAATTTCAACCGTTAAGTTAAATCGCGTAAACCAAAAATCAACAATTAACGTAAACTGGCATTGAACAAATAAAAGTTTACGTCAAACAAGTGTTATATAATTATTACGAAGATAATTTATAACTTTTCGTATTTTATTTTTATACGTTACGTAAAACGGTTACGTTTCGCGTTGTGAACTTTCATGCATGCAAGTAAACTATACCACCTTTACCAATACCCATAATATTTATACCTTATCAAAAATTAAACATTTCCCTCCTCTTAAAATACCACCTAACCGGCCACCTATAACATACACAACAATATACAACTTATTAGTTTATACAAAATACCATTTTCTAGTTAATACCATGTACAAAAATATCTACCAAGTCTTCTCATGATCTAGCTAGCATGAAAAATCAACACCAACTCCCACCCTCTTCCATACACACCAACACGCCCCTTGATTTCATGGTTGATTGGAACTTGTGTCCCCTAGATATTTTTCCTATATAAGATGATGCATACAACTAGCTTTTCACTAACACATATTCACTTGCCAAAAACACAAACATATCTCTTTTTCTCTCCTCCAAAAGCCATGACTCAATAAGCCATAAAAAGTTACCATTTTTTCCGTTTTCTTGATATTTTAAGCATACTAGTGTGTTTAAAGTTCATATTAAGGTGTTCCAAGGTGTTTTCAAGTTTAGGTCTCAAAGATTAAGTTAGGGTTTCATCATTTCACGTTAGGGTTTTTATAAGGTTTTTGGGTTAAAAATCAAAGCCTAGGTTTCATTTGTGATCATAAACTTTGTAAGCATACTTTACTTACTCCTTTGATTTTTATACATCTTGATCATGTTCATACATGTTTTTATACTTACATCATTTATTTTTGCACATAAACATCTTGATTATAAAGTTATATCACCAACTAGTAAACCTTTATAAATGTTTGCAAAGAAATCAAGAACAATACTTACTTATGATTATTAAACATGTTGTCAAGTTTGTTATTCATATACTATCTTATTTGATTTTATAAGTTATTTTATTATATTGTGAAGTGTTGGATGGGATTAGGTTAGTTTGGATGTGTTGATTGTGGAAGAGGTTGAAGTGTATAGATTAGATGTTATTGTTAGGTAAAAATAAGGTTAAAATTATAGTTTTGAATTGTATAAAACACCCCTCTTTATAGCCGACCTTAAGCAAAAAGATAGGGATTTTTCGACGAGTTAAAACCATAAAAATATGTTAGTACATCTTAATACGAATCCGTGAACATAAAACCAAAAGTGTAAAACGGAAGAGTTATTCTTAATCAAACTTGGATTATTTTTCGGAAATTACCATAAATTTTCTGCGCACATTTTTATATAATGTCAAAGCTGTTAGGAATAGTAAATTGTGTTTTCGGACGTTTTCGGGTCCGTTTGGACTATAAAAACTTTAGCAAATAATATAGCATCACTTTTATATATTTATACACGTTTTAAACTTTATAAATATTATTTCATAGATTAATCAGACTATATATATATATTGTCATTGTAAAAATAATAAAAGTGGTAAACTTAACATAATCATTATTTTGATTAATAAGCTAAGACTAAAACTAGTAGGTGGTGATATAACAAGATGAAATATAATGCATTGTTTTATATTTACATACGTTATTCTAAATCGACCAATAATTAAATAGGTTGCATACCGGTCCTTGCGACGACATTTCTTGCTAATTTTTCTAAAAATCAATTCCCGCATTTACGGTGAGTTTATAACCCCACTTTATTTGTTTAAAAATACTTTAAAAATCTTGAGGTGAGATATATGCCTTGTTTTACATTTGGACGCAAATACTCTTTTAAACATATTACGAGTTGCCTAAGTAGCGATAACCCATTATGCCTAGTATCATGAACTGTTAATTACTTTGTGTAAGCGCGTGTGTTATAAATAGATCTATTTGGGATTGACATCCTCGTCCGAGTAAGTCATGCTTACTTGTCAAATGGACATATAACATATCAAAGTTTAGATGTTGCAGGTTGAACATCTACACGGGTACATTATTAGCATGAATTTGCACACATACATTGTTGTAGCTTCAGTGTCATGAGCTTAGTGCAATCGTAATTACAATTTGTGATTTTGTATATGTTACATTATTTTACACATTGAACTCTTGCGGTCCTACATTTATACATACATAAACCTATGAGCTCACAAACTTTATGTTGACACTTTTAAGCATGTATTTCTTAGGTGAATAAGCTGCATGACGTTCTTGATGTGCATTGGAGTCTAAACTTTTCAAGAATACATTCATGGATTTATTTATGCATACAAACTATCATCCCTCGTTGTATTATTTTAAGTCTTTCATTTTGATGCAAAAGTATTAGGACAAATATTATAACTTATTTATTACACTCAAATCAATGAGGTTACTTTCCAAATGACTCATTTAGAGGTCTTTCTATTATATCTTGTGCTACTGTATTATGAAGTAATACTCTCGGTTACCATTACACTACCACATATTTTGGGGGTGTTACATATTGGTATCTAGAGCCAAAGTTATAAAGAACCATGTCGCATATTTTACATAGACTATAACCGTTTTCATAAACATTGCATCACATAAAACTTTTCATGTGCATACACTACTTGCATACACTATTTGCTTACATGACTTATATATGTGATTACCATATCTTGCATATATTTCTACACTTCTCTTATATACTATACTTATATAAAACCCTGGATTGTCACAGCACTATGACCACACCTCATCCCACACCTTTTCCTGCTACTACACCAAGTGCCAGAGTATTGGCTCCATTTGTCATCATATTCGATTCTGACGATGAGATTACTACCTTACTCGTTAGACTAGCGCCACTATCACCAGATCGCACATTGGCTTTGTATGGCTACCCACTAGATTCTAGTGACGACTCATCAGACGAGGATATGAGTAAGACTGCTGAGTCACTCCACACCCAAACTGCTTCAATATCAGTTGTTCATCCACCACCTACCCGACCCTTACCTAGTAGCCCTGCCTTTGCCCGTTGATTAGGAAAGGAGATCTCGATGCCATTAGGCTACAGAGCAGCCATGGATCGGTGGAGAGTTGCATCACCATCTACTTGTCATCCACTACTTCCATCAAAAACATCATCATCTTCACCATAACCATCACTCTTACCATCCTCATCTCATAAGAGATCTAGATCACCCTCACCATCACTACTAATAGCAGTACCACCACCACCAAAGCATATTGAGTCAGTTGGGGATAACATAGAGGCTAGATTCTAGGATCTTGAGAGGCACCTTAGTCTATAGACAGATATATTAGCATCATTTGTAGCTTCTTTTGGATTGTATCCTACTAAACTTGAGTAGTACACGGTTGGTAGCATTAATGAAAAACTTGTACTCTTTTATTCATGTAAAATGATGTATTAAGTATTAACCTATGTTGTTGGTTATGATTATGCTACTTTACGACGTTGATTTATTTATGCCATGGTTGTTTTTATCCTATACCTCTACGTATCATGGTCTCACTTTACATATATGTTATGCTTATTGCGTATCGTGATTTTACCTTGGATGAAATCTCATTTTATATTATTTTTCCTTGTGATCTTAAGGAAACAATGTCAACTACGAATCAAGGGATGAGTTTTGCGTAAATCAAGCAAATTGTAGCATAGCGAGTGGCTAATGCTATCCAGACTATTGCTATCTACGAGGCAAAGACCCGCATGGCTCGCGACTTAATGAACTGGGTCTAACGGCAGAAAGACAAGGTAGCAAAGAATGCTAGCAACAAGAGGAAGTGGGAAGGTGACCACGGTGGAAGTTCTAGCCAAAACAAAGGACATAAAGTGATTAGAGCACACACTGCCGAGCCAAGCAACAAGAAAGGCTATGCTGGAAATATACCACGGTGTAACAAGTGCAAGTTTCACCACACCGGCCCATGTGCGGCAAAATGTGGCACTTGCAAGTGGGTTGGTCATCAAACTAGAGATTGTAGGACCCTAGTCCCGAGAGCAAAGCAGAGGCCCTCAGTGGCAAAATAGAAATCTGAAGTTACCTGTTATGAGTGTGGAAGGCTAGGACATTACAAGAGTGGTTGTCCAGAAAGGAAGAACCAGAACCAAGTGAACAAGCAATGGAAATGAAAAAACTTTTAGAGACTCTAGTGTCATGACAAATAATGTTAATGTTTAGGGAGAAAGCTTCCTGTATTACCTAGCAAAACCTAAGCGGGAACTTTCTTAGACTCTATTTCCTATAGGGATTTGTGTTGTATATTCTTTTAAATTTAGTTGTACGCGTGGATGATTTAAATTATCTATCAAACTTATGTGTCGTGAAAACCTTGTCGATTTTACTTTAACTCTCTATTTATTTATGCAAGCCACTCCCTAAACTATTATAACCCTTCAAACCTTTTTACAACTACATTATAAACCATTTCACTACCACATAATAAACTATTTTAGTAATCATTATCTTACTATCGTCAAATGAACTAACATCTTATAAACTATTCCATAATCGCTTTATAAACTATTCCCACTATCGTTAATAAACTGTCTTACTATCATTAATAAATTATCTTACTATCAGATAATAAACCCTCACTTTATAAACTATTTTACTATCACCTAGTAAAATACCACCTTATAAACTATGTTCTTACCATCACATAAACCATTTTGCTATTACCTAATAACCTATTTTATTATTACCATGAAAAATTATTTTACCATCACCTTATGAAAATTTTGCTAACACTTATAAACTATTTCACTAGTATTTCATAAACAAATTTACCATCATATATAAAATAACATGCTATCATTTTACGAACTAAGTTGCTTCCATCTCATATACTATTTTGCTACCATCTATAAACAAATTCACTATTTCCTTATAAACCAATTTACTATCACTTATAAACTACTCAACTCTTGTTTTGTAACTAAAAACTATTTCGCCATTATTTTATAAACAAAGTTACTATCATTTTTATAATTTTCTTTCCACCATCTTATGAACTATCTTCTTGATATCTTATATACTATTCTTCTATCATCTTAAAAACCAGGTTACTATCATCTTACAAATCATTTTGTTTTTACTTTATGAAACTATTTTATTTTTATCATATAAATTATTTTACTATCACCTCATGAGCTACTTAGCTATTGTCTTATAAACAATCTTACGATTATCTCGTAAACCATTTTGTTGTCATCCTATAAACTACCTTATTTCCATTTTATGAATTAATTTATCACACTATAAAACTATTTTGATACTTCTTTATGCATAACATTAGTTTGACGAAATTGAGCACTTCATTGTTAGTCCTCAATTATACATAGCCTAATCACTTATGTCGAATTCAGGAAGAACCATGCCATGCTGGTAGTAGTCACCTTAAAACTTTTATCAAAATTAATTTTCTACTTATATCCCCGAAAAACAAAATTTTTTTGTGCGTATCCATAAAACGTGTTTGTCACAGAAAACTGAATTAGTAATCAAAGTAGCTAAGTAGACCTTTACACCACCTTACCACATAGAGTTGGCATCATCTTACACCAAATCCTATGTCAAAAAGTTAAGACGCTTCACTAGTCACCCTAGGACAATCCGCTAACAAGTTTACTCGCCATTAAGGAATATACTAAATCACCCATTCAACATCGACGTAATACCATGTGACTTAATAGTTGCGACGCTATCATAGGTGTTTGTTTTCACTTTGGAAAGGAAAATATTATAGCTGACGCTTTAAGCCAAAAAGAATGGATTATGCCATTACGAGTTCGAGTCTTAGTTATGACTATGGGTTTGGACCTCCCCATACAAATTTTAAACGCTCAAGCCGAGGCAAGGAAAGCAGAAAATATCAACACTTTAGACTTAGGGGGGTGATCAAGAAACTTGAACCTCGTGCAGACGAAACATTATGTTTGAAAAACAGAAGTTGGTTACCATGCTTTGGTGACTTAAGAGCCTTAATTATGCACGAGTCGCATAAGTCAAAGTATTCAATCCATCCGGGTTCCGACAAGATGTACCACGACTTGAAGAAATTATATTGGTGACCCAACATGAAAGCAGATATTGCCACCTACGTCAGCAAGTGTTTGACATGCTCGAAGGTCAAAGATAAACACCAAAAACAATCTGGTTTGTTGGTACAACCTGAGATACCTTAATGGAAATGGAAGAAAATCACTATGGATTTTATCACGAAGCTACCTAAGACGTCAAGTGGTTACAATACTATTTGGGTAATTGTTGATCGTCTTACCAAGTCTGCTTACTTTTTGCCAATGAAAGAAACTAATATGATGGAGAAATTGATGATACTTTACTTGAAAGAAGTGGTCTCCAGGCATGGAGTGTCGGTCTCTGTCATCTTTGACCGTGATAGCATATTTACATCGTATTTCTGGCAGTCGATCCAAAAGGCTTCGGGTACTCGTCTGGATATGGGTATTGCTTACCATCCAAAAACTGATGGACAAAGCGAAAGAACTATCCAAACTCTTGAAGACATGTTGCACGCCTGCGTAATAGATTTTGGAAAAGTTTGGGATAAACATTTACCGCTAGTAGAGTTCTCATACAACAACAGTTTTCATACTAGCATCAAGGCCATACCATTTGAAGCACTCTATGGTTGCAAGTGTCGATCAACTGTTTGTTGGGTTGAGGTCGGAGATGTTCAGCTCACTGGCCCAGAAATCGTTCATAAAACTACCGAGAAGATCGTACAAATTAAAAGCAGAATTCAAGCCGCGCATGATGGTCAGAAGAGTTACGCCGATGTGAGGTGAAAACCTTTAGAATTTCAAGTGGGAGACATGGTTATGTTAAAGGTTTCACCTTGGGAAGGGGTTATCCGTTTTGGCAAACAGGGGAAGTTGAACCCGAGGTATATTGGACCTTTTAAGGTGTTAGCAAAAGTAGGAACCGTTGCTTATAGACTCAAACTTCCTCAACAATTAATCAGGGATTCATAGCATGTTTCACGTGTCTAATTTGAAGAAGTGTTTGTTCGATGAATCGCTCGTAATTTCGTTGGACGAGATCCATATTGATGACAAGATCCATATTAATGACCGTGAGCTCAAGTGGTTGAAGCAAAGCCGCATTCCTATTGTCCAGGTTTGATAGAACTCTAGGAGAGGTCCAGAGTTTACGTGGGAACGCGAAGATTAATTTCAGAAGAAGTATCTGCACCTTTTCGCCAACCCCGCACCTTCGTCAAATGCTACGACTTGAGATTTGGGGACAAAGCTCTTCTAATAGGGGAAGACCGTGACAACCCACAATTTCAGGTCATTTTACGTCAATAAACTCAAAAATATTTACTTTGAATTTTACGGGCTTACTTTTAATTTCAAACGTTAAGTTAAATCGCGTAAACCAACAATCAACAATTAACGTAAACCGACATTGAACAATTAAAAGTTTACGTCAAACAAGTGTTTTATAATTATTACGAAGATAATTTATAACTTTTCATATATTATTTATATGCGTTACGTAAAACGCTTACGTTTCGAGTTATGAACTTTCATGCATGCAAGTAAACTATACCACCTTTACTAATACCCATAATATTTATACCTTATCAAAAGTTAAACATTTTCCTCCTCCTAAAATACCACCCAACTGGCCACCTATAACATACTTAACAATATAAAACTTACAAATTTATAAAATATACCATTTTCTAGTTAATACCATGTACCAAAATATCTACCAAGTCTTCTCATGATTTAGCTAGCATGAAAAATCAACACCAACTCCCACCCTCTTCCTTACACACGTCGCCCCCTTGATTTCATGGTTGATTGGAACTTGTGTCCCCTAGATATTTTTCCTATATAAGATGATGCATACAACTAGCTTTTCACTAACATATATTCACTTGCCAAAAATACAAACATATCTCTTTTTCTCTCCTCTAAAAGCCACGACTCACTAAGCTATAAAAAGTTACCATTTGTTTTTTATTTTCTTGATATTTCAAGCATACTAGTATGTTTAAAGTTCATATTAAGGTGTTCTAAGGTGTTTTCAAGTTTGGGTTTCAAGGATTAAGTTAGGGTTTCATCATTCTAAGTTGTGGTTTTTATAAGGTTTTTGGGTTAAAAATCAAAGCCTAAGTTTTATTTGTGATCATAAACTTGGTAAGCATACTTTACTTACTCTTTTAATTTTTATACATCTTGATCATGTTTATACATGTTTCTATACTTACATTATTTATTTTTGCACATAAACATCTTGATTATAAAGTTATATCATCAACTAGTAAACTTTTATATTGGTTGCAAAGAAATCAAGAAAAATACTTACTTATGATTAATAAATGAAACGCCCCTTTCCAAACTCTAAATTTGACCCGAAATCGTAAACTTTAGAAGCATGAGACCGGGAATAACCTTAGGTCATTCCTTAATATACTTTTTAAAATACATTACAATTAGACCTTGTAAAGTTCTATTATCATAAAGTAGACTCCATAAGCTTTTGAACGATATAAAGAACTCAATCTAACTCTTTACGGTTCAGTTTTTAGGCCAAAAACAAAATTGACAAAAACCTTATCTGACTAGGTTACGCCGTAACCACTATGGTTACGTCGTAACCTCATTTCACCCTTTTTGGTACGGCATAACAAAAAGATTACGCCAATACAGAAGGTCATTTTACCCTCTAAGAAACCCCTTTTTACTCTAAACTAAACTACATTGATCCGGAACTTTATAAGACCTTCCAAAAATCATTAACATACATAAGACATCATTTTCTATAACATACTTGGTCTAAATGACCTTAAAACATCTACTTAAGGGATTACCAAATAGCCCGTTTTTACCCATATCACTTTAAACACTTTAATGACATACATAACCATTGTTTCTTTTATAAAGACCTAGACTTTAACACATTAACAAGACATTTACAAATTGACTTATGACACTTTAGGGATTCAACCTTTTCAGGAGCTCGACATCTAATACTTACTTTACGCGCATTCACTAAGTGCATCCAAACTTCTAAGCTTTTAAACTATATGCCTTGTTCCAAGGCCTTACCTTCTTCTTATGAATCCTACAAAACATATAAACAACTAAACCGTAAGCATTACACTTAGTAAGTAATAGACATACAAGTCATTATATTTTATTTAACGCATTCACATCACATCTCTTAACACATCAATCATTTATAAGCATATAAACATACATACCTTTTTAGTACATAATAATACTAATCACCTTCATTCCAAGAATACATATCATCTAAGACATATCAACCGTGCTTAACTCAATTAGCTAGTTCATCAATTAGGCTCATTCTCTTAACCCAGCTGACTAGTCCTAACCTTCTCATACCCTTAATACAATAAACATGACACAAACATAGTAAACTCAATATAACTTCTTGTATAGTCAATTACTTACCTTAAATCCAAGCTAGAAATATCAAGGACATCAACATCATCATTCCAATTCTTGCATCCTAAATTATAATCATCACCATATTCATTATTACATAAACAAAATATTGTAAGAGTTTATATAACCCAATTGCACACCTTTTTATCATTACTTAACATCATATGATCACACTTTGATCATATGGTGAAAACCTCTAATTTTAGTTATTTTAAATTATATAACTTAACCATTATCATAATTACTATAATTCTTGGTTTAGAATCATAATTACCCAAAATCCCTAATTTCCTCAAGAACCTTAATTTCTTAATTTGCCATTAAATCATAAATTAAGGATTACTTACTTGAGGAGGATCATAACTAGAGCTTAAACCTTGAATTAGAATCTTAATCTTGCACCAACTTGATCACTAGAAAGACCCTTATTTCCCTCCTTTTCTTTTTGTCTCATACCACACATATGAACACACTAGAACTTGTAGGAAATGTCCAGGGAATCCATATTAATTAGTTGGCACTTTGGCCAATTGACACAATAGGTCCCTCAAGTCACATTCTTCCATAATTAGCCACATTAACTTATATACTCATTTAACACTTGACAAATCTAATCCTCTAAGTCCATTCCTTTCATAACTGTGACACATTAACTTTCTAAACCCATTTACATATTATTTATACTTGTAGTCTGACTACCGGTTTGACTAACCAATTATATAACGTCTTCAAACTTATAAAGTCGTAGACAAACTTATTCCTATGTTATTCTCATAATAAAACGCTTAAAACCCGGTTTTGGGGTGTTACAAATCTATCCCCTTTATTTAGATTTCGTCCCAAAATCTTTTCGTCAAATATTCACCAAGGCTTGGTCACATTAACCCCACATGTCATCTTAGCATTCTCAAGCATATATTTAACTAGTTGCATTAACCTATATGATTTTGCAACTTAAGCCCTTCCTTAATACCTCTAATTATCCTTAACCCGTTCTACTTCACGCTTACTTTTATCTCATTTACACTTTATCTAACGATAATCATCATTTAGGTGACATTTACCATTTTTATTTTATCATTATAATAGCTTTTTCTCTATATTATTATGTTCTCATTTATTTCTTTTTTAAATTTTCATCAAGAATTACATGTTACTTTAGAAATTTCATTATCTCAACTTATCATTAGCCAACATTAGTTTATGCTTTCTTATTTATCGTAATCATCTTGACCTTCTTTTTATCATTTCCATTATAACATTTTACCTTCGTTACTTCTTTTTAATGAACTCCCATCAAAGACTATAAGTCACTTGAGAATTTTCAATACTTTTATCTTTATAAACTTAAACATTAACTAATACTTTCACATTTCACTTAAGGGTGATAATATAACTTAGCAACCTCCATAGCCACTACTCATATTGCAACCATGCCATGAGGCATATTACAACTTCAATTCAATTTTCATCCTTAGTCCACTACTCTTAACTTAGCTCTCTCTCTCTCTTTCTCTCTCTCTCTAAAGTCTCTACTAAAGGTCGTACTCTAATTTTTATTTCACCAATCTTATTTCCTATGACGTCTAACTAATTTTAGGCTAAGTTTTCTACTTTTTTAATTCTTCTCATGCTATGTCGAGAACATATAAGCCTACTCATCTATACCTCTTTATTTACATTGAGAAGCATCCCAATCAATGCAAATAAGGAAGTATAAACTTATGGTTCGGTGATTCACAATTTCTTTATTTAAATGAAGAGGCATCCCAATCCATTTAAATAATAAGATTATAAACCATCCTACTTATACACTTCTGACATAACACTCAAACTTGCTTAAGTCTTCATTACTTTTCATTTATCTCATATTGCTATCTCATTTACTTTCGATGTCATCTTTTATAGTCTTGGATCCAATCTCGTTAACTTTTATCGAAGGAAACTTGGCTTTCTCCCTATAGGAATTTGCCTATTACCGATACCCTTATGGTATCATTAACATTCTTAGGTTATCCCGAAGGATATCATCACATTAGGCAATCCCGAAGGATACCATTACATTAGGCTATCCCGAAAGATAACATCAGATTAGGCTATCCCGAAGGATACCATTACATTAATCATTTGATCCAAGCTAAATTTAAATTTATCATTCTTTATCCCTTTTCGTCATTTACGTACTTTTCTATTCATATACTTTTTCATTTCTATTTTTATTGCCTTACGCAATTCTAGCTCACACTTTATCCATCTTTCTTTATATTTCATAAAATCCAAATGATACTTGTCATTCTCATGTATTACATATACGTATATGTTTTCACATTTCATTCATCGTTCTCTTGACAACCCCAAATGGGCAACTTATTCAATTCTCTAGGCGTCAATTTAGTTCGTTTAACTTTTCACTTATAACCTTACATAGGCTATTATTATAATACTCATTTACTTAATATGATTCTATTCATACTTTATCATTCTTTAACGAATTTAGCATCATTTTAGATTTCTAGTGCAACTCTTCTCAAACATCTCGTACTTACCCATGTCATTCTATTGCATCATACTTTATTATGTTCTCTACATTGTGACATATCATACTTTACCCCTTTATTAGTAATTCATATAAGCATTTATGTAGCAACCGCGAGATTTGATCAGGTTAGAATGTGCTCTTAGATTCTAATTGTGTGTTATTTTATGTAAATTTATGTGATTTGGTGATTATTTGACTAGAAATGAGAAGTTATGAGCGTGAATGAGATTTTGAGCAAGTGTGAAAAGAAATATGGAAGTTATGTGTAACTTTTCATATTTAGAAAGTGAGTTTAGAAATGAAAAGTTATTTTTAGAAAGCGTGGTAATTTACGTTTAAATAAAAATGTATAGTTAAAAGGACTTAAATAATTACAAAAATTTAAGGTAATGTTTAAACAAAACTAAAAAAAAAATAAAAAAAAAAATAGAGTTTTAGTAAAAGTAGGTTTGGCTAAGTATAAATACAAAAAAAAAACCTAAATCATATCTTCCTCCTCCTTTGATTGCCG
>BQNB010019453.1:7707-52229 GCA_026074375.1 Tanacetum coccineum | reverse complement strand
TCACATAAGGGAATACTCCACAACAAAGATGATTAAGAGATTTACTATAGATGATGATCTCAAAGAAAGCTCAAATATCACACAAATCTAAGGAACAAAGCTCAAAGATCACTACTTGCAGTACAGAGACTTGATAAGTGTAAAATACACATATCCATTTATACCTAAAATAACCCAATTAAACCCAAAAACAGACCAAAAATGGCAAAAATATGCTTGTATTTGTGTTTTGTGTGTGCAGGTATGGATAAGTCAAAAATCACAAGAAAACAGTCAAAAGCAAGCAAACACGGACACGAAAATCAGAAGAGTTCAAAAAGAAGCCAAAGATCCCAAGCCTTAGCCAATTTTCATCTACAAGGGCCAATCTTGCAATTTCCGAAAGATCTTTATAACTTAAAAGAGAGGAAAGAAAGAGATGGGCCATTTGTGTAAACTTCCCAAAGTTCAACAGTTTTAACTGTCGAAGTAGGGGCGGGAAACACATTTACTATTCACCCGTCTTCTTCATTTCACCCCCATGGTAAAACAAGGGGCAAATAGAAATTAAAGGGTGCGTTGGTCAATTCAAGGAAGCTCAAGCACAAATGCAAGGACAAATTAGTCTAATCAAGGGGATACTTATCTTAGCTCAAGCTCAAAGGCCACGTAATCAATGGACAAGCTCAAAGGCCACTATAAATAGGCCTCATTCTCACACACACAAGGCGTCTTCTGTCTCTTTTTATCTAGTTTTTAGTAATTTTTAGTTTAAATTTATTTTCTTAAATGTAATTTCCTTTTTCAAGTATTGTAATCAGCTTCTTTAATTAATGAAATTCAGTTTTTAGTATTCTAAATCTCGTTTTCTAAGCTCTCATTTTAAGTCATAAGCTCTCTTTATAAGCCATATTGTCTCATTAAGCTATTAAGCTCATAATAAGCTCTTTCAGTCTATAAGCTGAAATAGAGCTGTTTGAATTCAGTATTAATCTTATCTAAACCTTAAATCAGTTAAATCTATTATGGATCTTATTGTATTTGAGCTTTTGGAAGGGGATCTTATAATTTAGAAGAGATTCCCAATGACTAATACTCTAGCTTATTATTAAGCTAGAGAGCTTGTAGCTGCCTTTATTCGGTTCCCTTTTGTTTTGCTAAAGGATTCAGTGATTTCTCTTTTACATTCTTCTCTAATTTCCGTTTACATTGCTTTGTCATTGATTATATGCTTAATAATCTTTGTTATCATATTTAAATATCTTCTTATAGTGCTTTTTAGTTGTTTGTCCTCATTCTGTTTTTTTTTTCTTAAGTTAGTTTAGATCTTTATCTTTTAAATTTTGTCATAAAAATTCAACAAAATCAAAAATTTAGTTTAAATAGTTTAGATCTTAGATTAAGGCTTAATCAGTTTTTTAATCATGATTGTTAAGTTTGTTTTAAGCTAGTTTTTATCTGGTATTTAGAACTTGTTCACTAGATTTCTCTTAAATAGTTATTTTCGAATCTGCCATAGTCTAAAAGGGGTGTTTGGTTTAGTGCACTCTTGATTTTACACTAGCAGTACTAACCTCAGTTAGTACTGCTGAGCATTTACACTACCAGTACTAACCATAAGTTAGTACTGTTAGTATAAATTTTAGCTTTCCAAATTTAGTAGGAATTAAGTTTAGATTTAGTTATAGCTTATTAAGATTTTAGTTTTAGTTTTCTAGCTTATTTCATTACTTATTACGTTTTCAAAAGTCAAATTGCATCAGCAGTACTTTCAAAGTACTGCTGAATTTTCACACTAGCAGTACTAACCTCAGTTAGTACTGCTGTGTTCTCAGCTTAATTTAGAACAGTAATTTTAGGATCTAGTTTATCAAATTTAGTAGGACTTGAGTTTTAATATAGCTTAATAGATTTTAAGTCTTAATTTGCAATTTCTAGCTTATTTTCCTAGTTAAATTTAGCTGTCAAAAGTCATAAAAATCCTGAAAATTCCAAAAACAGTAGGAAATTTGGCATTTTAAGTCCGTTTTTGGTTATTTTAGCTCGTTTTTTAAAGGTAAAAGGTATGTGTAATTAAGCACATACCAACGATTCAACGTGTTTCCAAATATAAAGAATTATGTTTAATCGCGGGAAAAGATTAAAAAAGGTGAAAAACGTGTACAAAGAAGAATGCAAAACAAATTTGTAGCACTAATTTTTTTTTAAAAAAACTTTAATAATGACACTGTAGTGACATGCCAAGGTTCACGGTAACTCCAATCGAACACACAAAGAAGCGGAGAATCAGGCCAGCGCGAAGCGTATTAAAAACCTGAAATCTTTAGGAAAATCCTCCTTAAACTTCTCTTATAGTTTGTTCTAGTGGATGAGCCGTACTTCCCATTAGTCCATAGCGTCCAGTTTTAACCATTCAAAATAAAACTTTAATTTGAAAAACACATTATGAACTATATATAGTCCATAATAAATCTGATTTCATAATAATTAGTCATGTTTATATTTATTTTCGAAAAACTCTTTTTATTTTCTCACAAGTCCAGTACTTAAAATAAAAAACAATATAAACATAAAACTAACTCACATAACAATTATTTAAATAACAACACTTAACAATTAAGTCATGCAAATATTCATAATGATCCTAATTATCTAATAATTAAAACATGTATGTATCCATATAAGGCTCCTTCATCCTATAAACTCCGGCCACATTCATCGATGTAATCGATTGCGTAAGCCTTATACAAATACATACCACATAGCACATAAATTAACTTTTAGGCCCCATTAAGACATTGCCAAGGTCTTCCCTAGCTTTTAAAGTCGTGGATCGAAACCACATATATTTAATGTCTATGTTTTAATTCTTGATCATCATATTTGCATAAAAATTCATTAACAATTAACAAGATTAATATCACATATCACTCCATGATAAATTGCATGTATTTATCATGGATGCCGAATTAACAATTAATTTAAACATAAAACCGATCAATTTACAATTAAACACATCAAGTTTTATTTATAAAATTGCATACAACCTAGAATTCGTCTAATTAATTTTATAACCAATAAAAATTGAATCTTGATGCACAAAGATCGAATCTTGATGCATAAAACGCCCAAAGGGCTTAAAAAATCAATCAAGAACCCTAATTTTGTCCAATTTTATTCTTGTAATTACAAATTCATATACGATGGCTCGTGATGCCACTGTTGGGATTTTACATCTATTTAACCAATTAAACATATCACGAGTACGCAGCGGAAAGATCAAACACGTATAGAACTTATAATTAACAAGGGATTGAAGATGTGTACCTTTTAGCAAGAAACGTTACACTGCTTTTAGCAATAAACGTTACACCGTCTTCAATATACGCGTGTGTATAACACCACGCAAAACCACCAAGGATCAAAAGAATAATCCCTCTAAGTTTACACACACAATACGTTCTTAGCAAACAACGTGTATGCTAGTACTAGTAGTGTTTAACCAAACGATCACCGTAGATTGACTATCAACTAAACCAAGTAACCCTTCGTGTTCTTGAGGGTCAAACCACAACCAAACGAAAACCCTTTGTGGGTTTGCTGCCGATCGAATACGAGGGGAAAAGGAAAACCAAAAACCTTAAAAGGTTTTGGTTCGGTCAACTTGGAGAAAAAGCAAGAGAGATTAAGGATTTTAGGGATTGAAGTTATGAGCTCTCAAGGACCCTAAGACCTCCTTATATACTCCTCTCAACTTGGCTTGCAAGCAAAGTCCTCCACCTCCTCATGAGGAGGTAGTTTGACCGACTATAAAAAAAGAGTGGGAAAAACCAAACTTTCTTTTTTCTCGGTTTTGCATATTAGTCCTTTAACTATTAACAACTAATATTTATTCTTGTTAAAATTTTAACGATCGTTTGTTAAACACTAATTAATATATTATATTAATATATTAAAACGTTATTCTACATATTAACGTGTGCGTCCTCTTAGGCTCAAATAAATTTCGGACATATATAATTTATATTTGTTCATATTCCAACAATTTATACCTCCCTCGTCACACTTATTGAAGAGGCATTACACCTCAACTTGGAAGCTACATTTTTTTCTACATTTTTAGTAAAGAACATCACTTTTCTCAGGAAGAATCAAGGAGAAGGGTATAGCTATAGTATTTGGGTAAAATTGGTGATTGGATTTGGATTTTCTTGTGACAGTTGTGCAATCTTTGTATCTAAACAACGAAGGTGTATGATCATCTTCACTCTTTATTTACCTATTAAAGTTATGAACTTGTTTGCCATGATAGGCTAAAATCTTTATGTTTGTTTGGATTATGGTGATATAATAAAGAGGTGTTTGGTTATGATTGGTTTTATTACAATTTCATGCTTATGTTAAGATTCTTTTGTATATGAGTTTTTCTATGTTTGTTTGACGTGTTTGAATGTGTGTGCTATTTGGAAAAAGGTCGAAAGAGCTAATTAGTTTATATGCATTTACAAGTGTTTGTCTATGAATATTTGCCCTTTGGAGGGAGAAATCTAGTTAGGTGACATGGTAAACAACTAAGTTGTGCGTGATTGTTAATATTGATAATTGGCGAAAGTGATTGTCTTTGTAAAAAAATTAATAAGTCTTGAATTGGTTGGTTGTGTCTTGTGTATGATTTGTAGGAAAAACGATTTTGACGAGAATTGCATACTTGTGAATCATAGTAAAAGAATTGAAAATTTGAGTCTTTGTGTTTACAACTTACATGATCGAGTTGTGAGACTTCGTAGAGAGTTAGATGCTGCCCAAATTGCTATAGATGCTAACCCATACTTGATTGATCTTAGGGTGGATAAGAGTCATTTGCTAAAGGCTTTTAGTTATGCATTGTTGGATGAAGAACGATTTCTTTAACAAAAATCAAAGATCGAATGGCTTTGTGTTGGTGATTGTAACTTTAGCTATTTTCACAAAGTTATCAAAAGTAAAAGTAACAGAAGTCATATTTACTATATTGAAGGATTAAATGGAGGAATTATTGAGGGGAGCCATGTGGCGGCTTAGTTTGTTCAACAATATGAAGATTATTTGGAATGTGCAAATGTGGTGGAAGCCATTAGCGATCCTTATTCTTTGTTTACCAAAAAAAATCATCTTGATAAGGAAAGATTTATGATTAGAAGTGTTACAGATTTAGAAGTTAAATATGCTATGTTTAGCATTGGTGAAAACAAGTCTCCAGGTCCCGATGGGTACACTTCGGATTTTTTTAAGAACTCGTAGGAGATTGTAGGAAAGAAGGCTAATGGAGCATTCAATACTTTTTAAGAATGGGAAACTATTGACTGAAATAAATCATACAAATATATCCCTCTTGCCGAAAGTGCAGACTCAAGGTAAAGTTAGTGATTACAAGCCTATCTCGTGTTGCAATACTATCTATAAATGCATTCGTAAATTTATTACTAATCACATTAAAGATAGTTTACATCATGCAGTAAGTGAGAACCAATTTGCATTTGTTCCGGTAGACGCATATCGAATAACATTCTTCTTACGCGAGAAGTAATAAAGAATTACCATCTACCAAAAGGCAGGGGCAGAGCTATAAATTTTGGAAACTACACTACAAATTGGTTCTTAGGGGGGGAAATTACGAAAAAAGCCAGATATTTTAGAAATTTTACACTACAATTTTTTTACTATGGAGGCACTTTCCCCCCGGGCCCCCTCCCTATCTCCGCCGCTTCCAAGAGGTCCTCTTAGATGTGCATTTAAGGTGGATATTCAGATGGTGTATGATACGGTTGATTGTAAATTCTTACGAGCTATATTATGTCACTTTGGATTTCATAGTGTCATGCTGGATTGGATCATGAAATGTGTGTCTACAATCTCATTCTCTAACGATGTTAATGGTATGGTACAGGGCTACTTTAAAGGTAAACGAGATCATTGTCACCCAAAGTCTCCCTATTTATCCCAAAGTCTCTTTATTTATTTACGCGTGTTATGGAAGTGTTATTTCTTATGTTGAAAAGTAATGTTAGGCAGGATGAGGCATTTAGTTCCATCCAAAATTTGAACTACAAGAGATCATAGATGTGTGTTTTGTTGATGACTTGTTATTTTTCATTATGCTAATGCAAATTCTGTTTAAGTTATTAGTGATGCTTTGGAGGAATTTAAATGTTCTTCAGGTTTGATTCCTAGTCTCCCAGATAGCACGATATTTTTTGCTAATGTTTCTCATGTGGCTAAAAATCAGATTATGCAAATTATGTCGTTTGAAGAGGGAGAGTTGTGAGTCAAATATTTAGGCATTCCTTTAATTTCTTTGGGTATTTTACATAAGGATTGTAAAATCTTAGTGGAAAGGGTAAAGAACAAGATAGAGGATTGCAAGAATAAGTCATTGTCATTGTGGGTACATTCAAACTTATTGCTTCCGTATTATCTTCCTCAAGGTAATTATAAAAGAGGTAGAAGTGTTAATGAGAGGTTTCTTGTGGTGCCAATGAGAGATGAAGCGGGGAAAAGCAAAAGTGGAGTGGGATTTCATTTGTTTACCAAAGAGTGAAGGTGGTTTAGGTATTCGAAGATTAAAAACATGAAACATTGCTCTTATGACTACACATATATAGAGCATTTTTCGAATTGTCAATCCTTATGGTTAGAGTGGATCCATTCATATCGTTTACAAGACAAATTTTTTTAGAATATTCCAATTAAAGCATACTTGAGTTATGGATGGCGAAAGATCTTGCTAATGTGGAGCATAGTTAGACAATTTCTCTTCCATGTAGTGGGTAAAGGGGATCAAACGTATGCTTAGTTGGATAAATGGCACGATGAAGGGTCATTAGACTTCCTTTTTTTCCATTTTTTATATTTATCAAGTTGGGTTTAAAGCTAATAGTAAGCTTAAGGATTTGCTTCATGAGAATATGTGTTATGGCCTAACGAATGGTTCTAGAAGTATGCGATTTTGAATTCAATTACTCTTGTTTTTCTCAATGATACAGATGAAAAAGCTATGGTGGAAGGACTTGGATGGTAACCTTAGGAGCTTTTCTGTGTCTCATGTATGGCAAGCCTCGCGTGCTCATGCAATTGATTGGTTTGATGTTGTCTAGTTTTCTCAAAGTATTCCCCGACATGCATTTCTTATTTGGCTCCTCATGTGTGAACGCTTAAAGACTCAAGACAAGTTGCGAGAATGGGAAGTTGCAACGATGGTGAATATAGAGGATATGTGTTGCCTCTATGTAACCTCGTACAAGACACTCACTCTTATTCATTTTTTTAATGTGGTTTTTCGTTGCAGGTTTGGTTAAAGGCTAGAGTATATAATTAGGGATGGCAACGGGGCGGGTTTGGGGCGAGGGTATCTCCCCCATCCCTAAACCCGATAAAAAAAATTAGCCCCAAACCCGCCCCAAAACCCGTCGGGGATCTTATCGGGGTAACCAATTGGGAAAGGGTTGTCCCCCAAACCCGCCCCAAATCCGATAAACTAAGTTGGACCCAAACTCGCCCCGAAACCCATTAGGGATCTTATCAGGTAACCCATCAGGGAAGGGTTCTCTCCCAAACCCGCCCCTACTAGCACCTTTCTTACACCACTTAAAATATGATCTCATACAATACATAGCAATCAATGATGCAATAGTAATCAGATAAGCACCAACAATAATTTTTAACACAAATAGTTTTAAACATAGTACCCATACATAGTCCCAATTAAAAATAACACGCTACATATCAAACATTCGACACAAAAGATCATTCAAGGTTCGACACAAAAGTCATTCAAAACAAAATATAATTCAATGTTCATGATGCAAAATCATGTAAGCGTGCTACTCCTTGCTAATTTTTTGTCGGAATAAACAACGTTTGTAATGATCATTCAAATGCATCGTACCATTTCTACTACTCCCTGCTAAATTTTTGTCGCAATAGTTGCAATCTGCTTTCCACCCACCGTTCACTTTTATCTTCTTAAAGTGGTTCTAGCAAGGTGATGTTAACTTTCTTTTTCTACCAACCTGCACAACTTCATATGACGCATCACCAGCTTCAGTGTGATCTTGTTTAGCAGTTGCAGTCATTGATGGTGGCAGTACCCCGTTACTTTCAATGTGAGTGTTTGTGACCCATTAGGAGTATGAGTTCAACGTCAT
Organism: Tanacetum coccineum; assembly: GCA_026074375.1. Lineage (NCBI taxonomy): Eukaryota > Viridiplantae > Streptophyta > Magnoliopsida > Asterales > Asteraceae > Tanacetum > Tanacetum coccineum. The sequence goes on along the minus strand of BQNB010019453.1, from coordinate 44,067 downwards.
GGATAGTACAAGATATAAGGCACAAGCTTAGAAGATTCAACTTCTTCATCAAAATCGTTATATTCTATTTTCTTTATCAGTGATCACCACTTGGAGCCTACTGAGTTCGAGATTCAAGAGATGGTTAATATACTTTTTATGGGAAGCTTATTGTTTACATATTTAACCATCCGAGGGGAAGTGTTCACAAGTTGCATATTTACACAAGACCTCTATTTGATGACGACAAAAAGGGGAAGAATAATGACACAGAAGATTTGCGACTTGTAGAGCCTTGGTGATATAGTATGGATGAAGGGGAAGTCTATATCTTTCATATATTTTAGCTTCTGGGGAAGTTTGTGCTTATATGTTCTGTCCAGTAATCAACTAGGGAAGATTGTTGGACTTATACTTGAGTTGATAAGACAAACATATGAAAAGAGAAGTACTTAAAAGGTAAAGGAGGAATTCAGTAAAGGGAATAAGATTTGGGTCCAAATATTCATAGGAAAAAAGAATAGGAAACTATTTTAATGTGGTTTAAATCAAGTTGTCAAACTATTTCCTACAGTATAAAGGGTTAGGAAACGACTTAATGTTTTTAATGTATTTGAAATAGTTTATCCTTACATTAATTATCTTCCTTTGTAAGTCAATGATCTCTCCCTATATAAAAAGATCATAGACATAGGATTTCCAGTAATCCATTCATAGTTTATTAGACTTCTCCAATGAGAGTCCTAACACACAAAGAAATCGGTTATTAGTAGTTAGCTAGTTTTAAAGTATTTATAGTTTATTAGTAATTAATAAAGAAAAAAAAAAAACCTTGTGAATAACATTGATGTTCTTAGTTGTTATTCCGTTGTTGCTTCAAGTCATTCATGTATTATATCCTAGATGGCTAAACTATCTATGCACCTACAATTAGGTTTCAACCATTGGAATCAGGCAAGTTGCATCTTGATCAATTTAAGGGTTTTGATTACAAAGGTTTTATTCGATTATTTATGGTTTTGTAGCAGAAATAACATAATATTAGTTTTACAAACCCTAATATCCATGGCAAAGAAAAAGTGGTGCCTGTAGTTGTTTGGTTGCTTAATACAGCTACATAACTCAGTTAAGTCTCTAGCGTTGTCCTGATATTGCTAGTATTATTACCTTACGTTGTCCTATATCGGATGGACAACCCATTTTGTGGTTTTGGACGCGTTTGGATCTTGAACGATGATGATGTTTATGGCTCGTTTTGGAGATTATTTGAAGAAGACATTTGATTATTACTTATTTGATGTTGTAGTTGATTTTCACAGGTTTTGTGTTCTTATCATATCTTAAAGGAGTGGTCACCTTTAAGATAACTTGTTCGTGATTATAAGGCGGTGACGAAGACTTGATGAATCTAGCAAAGGTGTACGATCTACCTTATGATGCTTACTACGTACATTTGCTATCACTTTAAGGAGTTACGTTATTGTGCTCAGTGTCTCATTTAATAGAGGAATGAGGATTTTGTCAAGAGACATAGGTCTACTTATACATAGCAGGTATGAGACTCGACGTCATGTGGATAAACAGGATATAAGACACAAGTTTGGGAAATTCAACTTCTTCAACAAATTCGTATTATTCGTTTTTCTTCATCATTGATCACTACTTGGAGCCTACTGAGTTCAAGATTCACTACATGCACTATTTGAGGGGAAGTTGCTCATTTTCAGAAGACCCCTATTTGATATGACAAAAAGGGGAAGAGTGCATGGATTAAGGGGAAGTCTTCATCTTTATTAGCTTCAGGGGAAGCTTGTGCTTATGAGTTTTTTATGAGTTTTGTCATTATCAACTAGGGGAAGATTGTTGGGAATTATAATTTGAGTTGATTATGACAAAACATGTTAAAGATGGAGGACCTACAAGACAAAATATCAAAAGAACAAAAGATGGAAGATTTTGAAGATAAAGATCAACATTAATGCTGATTGAAGATTAGTCAAATAGTATTTAATGACATTAATGCTGATTGAAGATTAGTCAAATAGTATTTAATGCTGATTTATTGTTTCCTAATCTTACTTGTTCTTATCTTGTCTTGTAAACCCTAACCCCTCTAGTATATAAAGAGGGGTAGGCGTCTAGTATTCGGCATCCAGAAATCATAGAGCTCTCTAATGAGAGTCGTCTAAAAGGTGTGTGTGCTTTGTAATAGTTAGATAGTCATAGATGAGTCATGAATCATCTATGTACTAGTTAGTTTATTAGTGTTTTATGAATAAAGTAAACCTTGTTCATAACATTGATTGTGATCTTTATTATTCCGCTGCGTGTTTCAATCAGTGTTATTATATCCTAGATGGGTTAGATCGTGGTTTCACAGTTTGCATTAGAAGTTTCGACTTGAGTTTCCATATCACCTGAAATGTCAACAACATCGAGACTTAATTTTTGCAAACCAAATAACGAAACATAAATTACTAATGCATAGCTTCACAAAATAAAAAAATAATAACTTAATAAATGATACAAAGTACAAATAAAATAAGTTATAGATGTCTTATATCCTCTTATATGTAGGGATGGTAAAAAAAGCCGAACCCGATGGGGAAATTCGAAACCCGAAAATTTTAGGGCAGGGCAGGGATAGATAAACGGGTTTGGGGCGGGTTTCAGGTTAATTAACGGGGATTTTATACAGGTACAGGTAATGACCGAAGTCAGGCACCCCCAACCCACTCTGCCCGATTATAAATATAAAGATATTCATATAAATATTTATTATATATATCTTACCTAATACTACATATTTAATACTTTTATACTCCTGATATTTAGATATGCCTCTTTTTGCCTCTCCTTTTTACCTTGAGCTAACAAAAATTGACGATACAGTTATCGTCCCATCGATTCCCTCCACCTCAGGCACTACCCAATAATTGATTCCATCCACCATTCTAGTAATCAATTTTAATACCATCAAGCATCTGTGATATGTCTCACATCTTTATCTTATATCTCTCAACATCAATCCATTCTATCTCACTCGCCAGCGATGCTTGTTACAAGTAAACATATCGACTTTTTTTAATCGAATTTTAGTGAATAGCTCTCTATTTTCATTTAAGTTTTATTGCCTAAAATGATTTTTAATTATGATTAGTTCATTTAGTTAATTTAGGAATAAGTTGCTTTCAATGTAATAAAAGCAAAAGTGAAAGTGAATAGAATAAACTAAAGGCTAGGCAATGAAGTCAAAAATGACTATTTGTAATCAGGTATGATTCGAACCTATTTGAGGAAGTAGAACTAGAAGAACTCGGCCCATTTTTATTTATCTAAGATTTTGTGATTCCTGGTGATTTTTTAATGAATCTTTAGTTACATTGTTATAAACATATACCTTTGGTTTTGCATTTCAATTATAATGTAGTTTCTTTATTACCTAATCTTTGACTATTTATGATAATTATGAGAATTGACTTTTTCGATTTCGCTTCCAATTATGACATGGTATACTAAATGTGTCGAAAGGGATTTATAGGAAAATTGATAACCTAATATGTTCATGTATGCGTAATTTGTGATTTGTTTATGTGGTTATTTGATATATAGAGCTGAAAGTGTTGCCATTTTAACTAATTATGAAAGAACATGGTGCTTGGAACTGCTACGCTTATGCTTAGGCTTGTAAATAAAACTATGAAGTAGATAAAGATATAACAAGATGGCTCAATTGTGTATTTATAAAGCTTGGGGCTATTTATGACAGACTGATAGCTAAAAGGCCATCTTAATTTTATTTCAGTATAGCTAAAATTGGACTGTCTTTCCCTGTTGCAACCAGTGTATACTTATGCACTCTTTCAGTGTTTGGTAATGTGTTCCATATAAGAGGATATAAGACATCTATAGCTTATTTTATTAGTACTTTGTATCATTTATTAAGTTATTATTTTTATATTTTGTGAAGCTATGCATTAGTAATTTATGGTCTGTTATTTGGTTTGCAAAAATTAAGTCTCTATGGTGTTGATATTTCAGGTGATATGGAAACTCAAGGCAAAACTTCTAATGCAAACACTCACGTTGAAAGCAACGGGGTACTGCCACCACTGATGACTGCAATTGCTACACAAGATCATACTGAAGCTGGTGATGCGTCCAATGAAGTTGCGCAGGTTGGTAGAAAAAGAAAATTAACATCACCTTGCTGGAACCACTTTAAGAAGATAAAAGTGATAGGTGGGTGGAAAGCCGATTGCAACTATTGCCACAAAAAGTTAGCAGGGAGTAGTAGAAATGGTACGACACATTTGAATGATCATTACAAACGTTGTTTATTCCGACAAAAAGTTAGCAGGGAGTAGCACACTTAAATGATTTTGCGTCATGAACATTGAATTATCTTTTGTTTTGAATGATCTTTTGTGTCGAACCTTGAATGATCTTTTGTGTCGAATGTTTGATTTGTAGCTTGTTATTTTTAATTGAGACTATGTATGGCTACTATGTTTAAAACTTTTTGTGTTTAAAATTATCGTTGGTGCTTATCTGATTACTATTGCATCACTGATTGCTATGTATTGTATGAGATCATATTTTAAGTGGCGTAAGAAAGGTGCTAGTTGGGGCGGGTTTGGGAGAGAACCCTTCCCTGATGGGTTACCCCAATAAGATCCCCGACGGGTTTTGGGACGGGTTTGGGGCCAATTTTTTTATCGGGGATGGGGATGGGGGGGATACCTCCGCCCCAAACCTGCCCCATTGTCATCCCTAATTATATGGAACATATTACCAAGATGCAAACACTCACAGAGTGCATAAGTATACACTGGTTGCAACAGGAAAAGACAATCCAATTTTAGCTATACTGAAAAAAAATTAAGATGGCCTTTTAGCTATAAATCTGTCATAAATAGCCTAAAAGCTTTATAAATACACAAATAAGCCATCTTGTTATTTCTTTATCCACTTCATAGTTTTTTATAAGCCTAAGCATAAGCGTAGCAGTTCCAAACACCATGTTCCTTCATAATTAGTTAAAATAGGAACACTTTAAGCTCTATATATCACATAACCACATAAACAAATCACAGATTACGCTGATTGCATGCATGGACATATTAGGTTATCAATTTTCCATGTATATCCCTTTCGACACATTTAGCATACCATGTTGTAACTAGAAGCGAAATCGAAAAAGTCAATTCACATAATTATCATAAATAGTCAAAGATCAGGTAATAAAGATACTATATTATGATTGAAATGCAAAACCAAAGATATATGTTTATAACAATATTAAAAAATCACCAAGAATCACAAAATCTTAGATGAATAAAAATGGGCTGAATTCTACTAGTTCTACTTTCAATGGGTTCAAATCATAACTGATTACAAATAGTCATTTTTGACTTCATTGCCTAGCCTTTAAATTATTCTATTCACTTTCACTTTTGCTTTTATTACATTGAAAGCAACTTATTCCTAAATCAACTAAATGAACTAATCATAATTAAAAATCATTTTAGGCAACAAAACTTAAACAAAAATACAGAGCTATTAACCAACATTCGATTAAAAAAGTCGGTATGTTTACCTGTAACAAGCACCGCCGGCGAGTGAGATGAGAATGGACTTGTAGAAACTAAAGATACAATGCAAAATATTATTGAATTGATTATAAACTAGGAAGAATACAAGAATATTTATAAGACAAAACACAGACAAAACCCTAACTATTAAACGGGCCTAAACAAGTGGGTCGGGCCTATAGGCCTAATTAGCTAACATCCCCCCTCAAACTCACAATGCCGCAACGGTGAACATTAGGAGTTTGCTAAACATAAAATAAACAAAAACTGAAAAACAAACACAGAGCGGAGCGTCCCAGAGTGCAGACTCGGTGCTAGACGAAGTCTCAGTCTGAAGCAATCCAAAACAAAATACCAATTTAACGTGATGTCGATGCCAATGCCGATGTCAATGCTAAAACTACAACTATAGATATCAACTTCCGATACCAATGCTAATGTCAATGCCAATGCCAATGCCAATACTAATACAATGCCAATGCCAACACAAAACTAATACCAATACCAATACCAATACAAATACCGATGCCGATGCCAACGCCAATGCCAATACCGATGCCAATGCAAATGCCAATACCAATACCGATACCAATACCAAGTATGTACAAAATTATAAAAAAAATCATAACCAAACCTTGCATAATCAAAATCACCAAGGTAGATGCAAACAAACCAAAGCAAAACCAAACAGATGCAGAACCAAGTGTAATCAACATAACCGAGCGACCGGAACCATTCAATACCAACGAACAAATTCCAAACGACTCGATTGTTACCAAGTGTTCAAACACCAAAATCAATCTTCAAATTCCAAATACCAAATTCAAATTCTAATGACCCACTCATATTAATACGCATTGCGGTCCAAATTTAAATACCAAAATCAAATACCCAATTCAAAATAATAATGCCCGAAGCAAATACTACAAATCAATCTAAAACAAATCCTTAATTTGTGAACAAAACAAAAAATCAACGGACCCACTAATTTATCCATCCAAATCCGATCTAGGGGTGTTGATCGGTTCGGTTATCGGGTTATTCGGTTAGTTCGGTTCAGTTAGTTCGGTTATTTTTTTTGGGCCAACTTCAAATACCAAATTCAAATTCTCCTTTTTCGGTTTTTCTGCTCATCCCTAATTTCCGATCAAATCAAAGCCAATTATGCTCTAAAGTCCAAATACAAACTATCAATCCAAATAAGATGACCAGCCATTTAGCCACTTATACAATTCCAATTAGGCCCAAACAAAGTCAAACGATCCAATGCATCCAAATACAATTGATCAAAGTGAAAAAAACACGTGATTATATCAAACAATGAAAAACGAAATCGAACGAACCTTCAACAACTAAAGCGATCACATGAAACCCTTTTTTCTTTTCTTTTTCTTTATGGCTAAACGAACAGTGGCAATAGGTTTCGAATCAAGTGGATCAATCGATTCAAACAGATCCACAATAGTAAACAACGAACATTAAACGGGATCCCTTAGGATCACCAACAATTAGTTGACGACCAGAAGATGACAATATATAGCGACTTGAACCTAGGCTCTTGATATCATGTAGAAACTAAAGATACAATGCAAAATATTATTGAATTGATTATAAACTAGGGAGAATACAAGAGTATTTATAACACAAAATACAGATAAAACACTAACTATTAAACGGGCCTAAACAAGTGGGTCGGGCTTATAGGCCTAATTAGCTAACAGGACTGATGTTGAGAGATAGAAGATAAAGATGTGAGCATATCTGTAGACATTTGATTCACCTTAAGAACAACGGATCCGGAGGGTTGGTAAAGTGAAAGAGATGTTTATTCATTATAGTAGAGAGAAAAGAGAAAAGATGGGAAGTAGTGTGTGTGGTAGAGAGAAAACACACACACTTTACCTTTACAAAAGTAAGCTTCACCCCTTCATGGAAGTATGGATGGGATATTTATAGTCCCGGGTTTGACTAGCTAAACTAACCCGACATGACTATAAATGATAAATGTAATTCCGGATTAGTCAACATATTTTAGGGCTAACAATCTTCCCCCAATATGTGGACATACGGAATTACTTACAATGTTCCTAAAAAGTACAAATACAATTAGATAAAGTCTTCCAAAGCGCTTCCAAAGCAGAAGTTGTCTTCTGAGTTCTCCTCGTCTTAAAACTTGTATTCCAGCTTGGATCTTCATTGTCTTTACTTGTTCTGGAACCATTGTAGTATGCAAGAGTTGTGATAATACTGCCCCCCCAATATCATGCAACATGTCATGAAAAGCTTTCTTCATAGACTCCTTTTTGACGAAGAATCTGAATCAGCTTCCCCCAAACCAGCATCCCTATCTTGAGCAGATGTGTTTGGTGGGGGTCAGAAACTTTGTTGTAGCTTGAACATCTTCTACTGTGTCATTGACCGTGCACAGCGAAATTTTAAAGAATCAAAAACCACACCAACGATCACTCTACTTCATTGTCAATTAGGGCATGGTTGAATAATTGTTCGTGGTGCATGCGAGAAATCAGCACTATTCTTCTCACTTTGGCATAATACTTCATAAACCATACTAAAGTAAAGTATGTATACACTAAATTCCCCCTGAGAAGTCGGATGTTCACATTTTCCCCCAGATGTTGCGAACTCTCGGAAGCATCATTGTAGTGTACGTCTATATACTCGAGAAGTTCTTGTCATAAGCATAAATCTTGATATACAAAAGAATCATTACCCTCTTGACTTCACAAACTGTAGAGGAACTGAAGCAAGAATCAAGAACACTTTGTATGATCAAGGTCTTGTAAATGAACTCCTTTTAAATCTTGAATATACGACACTCTTGGAAATTATCCACATCGACATCTCGTTGACACTGAAGTAACTACAATGTAACTCCCTTTAAGTGATAGTTGTCCAGCTCTTCATCAACCAACCCCTTGACCCCACCGACGCTGGAAACTAGATAATCCAAGTCTTAATCATAACTACTAGTACCGTATCAAGCAAGTCATCAAATCGATAGAAAATAGATAAGGTCTCGATGAAGAAATAAGTAGACTCCTCTGTGAAATTTAACTTTATTGCGTTTTGACTCATTGCGTTTTGACTCACTGCGTTTTGACTCATTGCGTTTTGACATTGGTTGCGTTTTGGTTCACTGCGTTTTGATTACAGGTTGCGTTTTGAAGACCACGACTGCGTTTTGACTAAACGTTACTCTGCCCAATTTTTTTATTCATTGCGTTTTGAATAGAAATCTTGTGTGAAGAAAAGGGTTTCAGTAAAACGGCCATAACTTTTGATCCGTAAGTCCGTTTCAGGCCCGTGACCTCTCAAATCGAAGAGAAAAACGAGACGGATCACGCTGTAACCACCCTTTAGCTGGTTAAGGATTTCTTAAGGCCCAAAAAGCTCGTTTACTATGATTTATTGACATTTTTCAGTTTTTTGGAATTTGTGTTACACTTGTTTTTGTTCTAGCTCACGGCCCATCTGTATTTTGAGGCCCGTTTCAGTTTGGTGAGCCTAGTTAAACAATCTGCTGTAACCCTAGCCAGAAAATTATCTGTTTTTAGACAATTAAATCATTGGCCGCTGAGTCCGAATCAATTCATTCACGGTTTTTTCTATTGATTTTGTAAAATCCCGTTAATTCATTTATCGGTTTTAATCATAGACGTGTAAAATCCCGTGAACGTGAATTGCATACAAACACCACAATCAAGAATCAAGACTCATAAAACACAATCAACCATAACAACACACCACACAAACAACAACACTTAATCCCAAAACGATCCTGAAAAGATTCACTTAAATGACAAAATGGCTAGAGATTTGGATTAAGATGACATGTGATTACGAAGTGGATTTGGTATCCCTTATTTGCAATTGAAGTTGGATTTCACAAAGGCGTCTACTTATTTCATCATCGTGACTTTCTTCTATTTTCTATCGATTGATGACTTGCTTGAACGTATACAGTTATGATTAAGACTTGGATTATCTAGTTTCCAGCGGTCAAGGGGTGGTTGGATGAAGACCTGGACAACTATCACTTAAAGGAGTTACGTTGTAGTACTCAGTGTCACACGCAGATGTCGATGTGGATAATTTCAAGAGGTGTTGTACTTCTTATACTTTTGATGGAGTATAAGGTACTTAGAGATTCTCTTCTGCACCGTTCTTCAATCAACAATAGTGCAAGCTTAAGTAACAAATTTGGGGGATTTTACTTCAGTTTCAAGTTTGGTATAACGGGTTTACTTCACCATGTGATCACAACAATAGCCGAAAGAATACGAGGTTGGTAAGTTAGCCAGAGAGTTAAAGGTTGAGATGTAATCAGCACTTCTCACGGGTATTTTTGTGCTATTCCAAGACAACGATACTTCACAGTCTAAGCAAAATCTTCAAAGTTCTTCGATGACATTCATTCACAAGACCTTGATTATACCAAGTGTTCTTGATTCTTGCTTCATCTCCTCTACGGTTTGTGAAGTCAAGAGGGTAATGATTCTTTTGTATATCAAGATTTGTGCTTATGACAAGAAATTCTCGAGTAGATGGACGTACACGACAATGATGCTTCCGAGAGTTCGCAACCATCATGGGGGAAAATGTGTACATTCGGGACTTAATTGACTTTGATGTTACCATGTCAACTTCCAGGGGGAAGTTTGTTAGCCCTAAAAATGCTTAGTATGGTTTGTGAAGTATTATGCAAACGTGAGAAGAACAATTGCTGATTTCTCGCATGTACCAACGAACGGATATTCACCAAGCCCTAATGACAAAATGCAGTGGTCGTTTGTGTGGTTTGACTTCTATAAAATTTCGCTGTGCACTTTGATGACAAGTAGAAGATTGTTCAAGCTACATCAATGTTTCAGAATCTACTCAAGATAGGGATGTTGGTTTAGGGGGAAGCTGATTCAGAAACTTCGCCAAAAAGGAGTCTATGAAGAAAGCTTTTCAAGACATGCTGCATGAATTGGGGGGAAGTTAATCCAACTCATGCATACTACAATGGTTCCTATACAAGTAAAGACACAGAAAATCCAAGCTGGAATACAAGTTTCAAGACGAGGAGAACTCAGAAGACAACTTCAGCTTTAGAAGCGCTTTGGAAGACTTAATCTAATTGTATTTGTACTTTTTAGGAACATTGTAAGTAATTATGTATGTCCACATATTGAGGGAAGATTGTTAGCCCTAAAATATGTTGACTAATCCGGAATTACATTTATCATTTATAGTCATGTCGGGTTAGTTTAGCTAGTCAAGCCCGGGACTATAAATACCCCCTCCATACTTCCATGGAGGGGTGAAGCTCACTTTTGTAAAGGTGAAGTGTGTGTGTTTTCTCTCTACCACACACACTACTTCCCATCTTTTCTCTTTTCTCTCTACTATAATGAATAAACATCTCTTTCACTTTACCAACCCTCCGGATCCGTTGTTCTTAAGGTGAATCAAATGTCTACAATTGGCACCAGAGCATAGGGGGAATCCGTGTTGTTTATCTACTGATCTTGTGGTTAAATAAGCTCAAAATCCGTGGCTTATTTTATGCCAAAAAGCCCACGGCTCAAATGGGTTTTGGCTTATTGGGTTGTTAATCTTGTTCTTTCCTTGATCTACATGTTAAACAAGTTAGATTGCTACCAAAACATGAGTTACATAAGCTCCTAGATCGATTTATAAGCTTAAAAGGGTTGAATTATTTTATGTTCTAAGTGGTGGTTTGGCTCGAATTTGATGATTCACGAAGAATATGTTGTTATTTCGTGTTATATACTCATCTAACCACTTAGTATTAAGCCCCTATAGCTTATTTGTGAAGCTAATCGGCTTATTTGGGCTTATTATGCTTAAATCGAGCTTATGTTCTTCGTGGCGGTTTGAATATTAAATTATATTCTTGGTGGTGGTTTGGCATAAAGAGGGGACAAGATCCATGATTTTAGGAAAAGGTACACGGCGGTTTGACCAAGTCAAAGGCGGTTTGATTAAAATAATCAACAATAATAGGTGGCGGTTTGCCTAAAGCCGGCGGTTTGATCATAGGATTACACGGCGGTTTGATTATTTTAATATAAAACAGCAGCGGTTTGCCAAATTAAACGGCGGTTTGATTTAAATAAATAAAAAATTAGCGGCGATTTGCTCTTTTACACGGCGGTTTGGTTAAAAGTCTCGCGGCGGTTTGGTTTAGTCACGGCGGGTTGCTTATTTTATATAGGCGGCGGTTTGTGAAAAAAAGGGGCAGCGGTTTGAATTAATTATTCCCGGCGGTTTGCTAAGAATTAGGCGGCGGTTTGGTTATTCAAAACAGGCAGCGGTTTGCCCTATAATTGCCGGCGGTTTGGTGTAATATTGGTGGCGGTTTGCCATAGGAGGCGGTTTGCCACACATAAAACCTTAGGTCGATCCGCGCATCAGGTGGCCATGTGACCGACTTTGGGCATATGACCGAATTTGGGAATATTATAATCAAAACAAGAACAATAAACAAACACCACAATCAAGAATCGAGACTCATAAGACACAATCAACCATAACAACACACCACACAAACAACAACACTTAATCCCAAAACGATCCTGAAAAGATTCACTTAAACGACAAAATGGCTAAAGATTCGGATTGCGATGACAAGTGATTACGAAGTGGATTTGGTATCCCTTATTTACGATTAAAGTTAAATTTCACAGAGGCGTCTACTTATTTCATCATCGAGACCTTCTTCTATTTTCTATCGATTGATGACTTGCTTGAACGTATATAGTTATGATTAAGACTTGGATTATCTAGTTTCCAGCGGTCAAGGGGTGGTTGGATGAAGAGCTGGACAACTATCACTTAAAGGAGTTACATTGTAGTACTCAGTGTCACACGCAGATGTCGATGTGGATAATTTCAAGAGGTGTTGTACTATCAAGATTTAAAGGAGTTCATTTACAAGACCTTGATCATACAAAGTGTTCTTGATTCTTGCTTCAGTTCCTCTACAGTTTGTGAAGTCAAGAGGGTAATGATTCTTTTGTATATCAAGATTTATGCTTATGACAAGAACTTCTCGAGTATATAGACGTACACTACAATGATGCTTCCGAGAGTTCGCAACCATCATGGGGGAAAATGTGTACATCCGACTTCCAGGGGGAATTAGTGTATACTACTTTACTTAGTATGGTTTATGAAGTATTCTGCCAACGTGAGAAGAATAGTTGCTGATTTCTCGCATGCACCCCGAACAAATATTCACCAAGCCCTAATGACAAGAAGTAGTGATCGTTGGTGTGGTTTGACTTCTATAAAATTTCGCTGTGCACGTCAATGACAAGTAGAAGATAGTTCAAGCTACAACAAAGTTTCAGAATCTGCTCAAGATAGGGATGTTGGTTTGGGGGGAAGCTGATTCAGAAACTTCGTCAAAAAGGAGTCTATGAAGAAAGCTTTTCAAGACATGTTGCATGAATTGGGGGGAAGTTAATCCAACTCATGCATACTACAATGGTTCCAGAACAAGTAAAGACAATGAAGATCCAAGCTGGAATACAAGTTTTAAGACGAGGAGAACTCAGAAGACAACTTCTGCTTTGGAAGCGCTTTGGAAGACTTTATCTAATTGTATTTGTACTTTTTAGGAACATTGTAAGTAATTCCGTATGTCCACATATTGGGGGAAGATTGTTAGCCCTAAAATATGTTGACTAATCCGGAATTACATTAGTTCATGTTGTTATTGATTATTTCTTTCAGATATTTCGTATTTTGGGAATTGTTGCGAGATTTTCGTTCCTTTATGTCGTTTCGATTTTATTTTGATATAAGTAAGTAGTTATGTAATGGAGCATCCTTTATGTGTTAAAGTTAGAGTGGTTTAGAATTTTTCCTTTGTGCATGCATGTGAACATATGTGCTATATTGTGAATTATGATTATTAAATGAGTAATCTTAGAAGTAATGCTACAGGCGTGAAAGGGCATTCATTGTTCCGGCGATTTCATAAAGGCATTATAATTATGGTGAGCCATCATAATTATAAAGGCATTCACACACGTAGAATTTGTGACCTTGATTGCATTGATTTGTGTTTGGTTGTTGTTAAGATGGTAAGTGTAAATGTTTTTTTTGATTGTATGTTATTCATGTTAAGGATGGTAGTATGGGTATGAGAATTTATTCTCTACCTAATTGGAGGATATGTTAACCTGAGTTGTATAGATAGTAAGTTTCCCTGATATCTGGTATTTGCGGATACCTGGTGTTGCTATTATAGAGGTTGCTTGTTTGCTTGGTTGTTTGTTTGGATTTCCTAAGTCTAAGCTTAGCATCCCTTCATCGTACTTTGTTAGTAAGGATACCCTATTTTCTATTCGACGTCTCGATGTTATTGGGTTGTTCGGAATCTACGTTTTTGGATATATCCGCGTTTCGGTCGAGTTCTTTCTTGCATTGATTACTCGTATGAGTATCATGGTTTCTTTCTAGGCACTCAATTGTTCCTAACATATTAGTGTGGATCATTACTCCCTTCTTTGTATATCCCTTGGTTTTCGTAACCCGTTGGCGACGTGTTAGTATCGATGCTTTTAGGTTTGCTCTGTTGATCGTTATTTGGAATAGACCTTACGTTTCTTTTGTGTGTACGTAACGTTTTGCTTGAGTTTTCTTGTAAACGAGTTTGTTTGATTTTATTTTGAGTATAGGTTCCTGTATTTTCTTTGCATTTGTTCAAACAAAGACTTTGTGTTTAGAAGTCTGTACGGTGTTTTACGATCCTGTTTGGTTTATGATGATCATTTGTTTTGGTAACAATTTCCTAATTTTGATGTTAGTTATCAAAACTCTTGGAAGTTTATTGTGTTAAGTTTTGTTTGAATGAAAAACTGTCGTTAAAATTATCTTTTGTAAAAAAAAATAGAATTAATATGGTCCTATACAAATAGGATATGAAAATTTTTAAGTGGTTGTTTTTAATTTTTTTTAAAAAAAAAAAAAATTTTTAATTTTATTATAAAAAACTAGTTTAAAGTGATTCATAGTGGTTAAGGTTCACGATATACCATTAGTATAACATGATCAAGATTTTTTTTTTTGACACCCAGATGATTTTATAAAGATTAAAAGATTACATTTAAGACAATTTCATTATTATTTAAAATGATTTTTATACTTAAAGCGACTTTCTTAATTTAAATTGATTTTTATAAAAACATTATTTAATTTGGTCTTTCGAGTAAAGTCGATAATTGGTATAAGAAGTTCCGTCTTTTGTATTGATATTTTTTTATGTGTTCATTTGTCGTGGTACACCTGTTGATTTTCTTTCGTTTACGCTTTCACTCGGTGCATATACGTATCCCTTCTTTCAAAGGATTCTTAGGTCATTTGATCCACGTCTATTTGCATGTGTGGAATCTCCTATATGCATTCTAGCCTTTGACTCGATATTCGTTTGTTATCCTATTCGATTGTTTGTAACCCTTGGAGTTCGTTGATACCGTTGAGTCGTGGAAGCTTTGATGTGATTGTGGGAATGGACTGGTTGTCCAAGAGGAAGTTTGTGATAGTATGTCATGAGAAGGTGGTTTGGATACCGTTGTAAGGTGATGAGATACTTCGGGTTCATGGTGAACGTACTCAAGGAGTCGTGAAAACCTAAATGAACACAAAGGTAGATGAACTGAAATTGAGTGATATTTCCGTCGTACGAGATGTTATTGATGTGTTTCTGGAAGATTTATCGATGACCACCACGACGACAAGTTGAGTTCCGCATAGATTTGGTTCATGGAGCGACGCCAGTCGCGAAGTCTCCATATCGTCTAGCACCCTTAGAAATGCAAGAATTGTCTGAACAACTTCGAGAGTTGCAAGACAAGGGTTTCATACGACCTAGTTATTTTCTGTGAGGAGCACCTGTGTTATTCATGAAGAAGAAGGATGGTTCTTTTCGCATGTGTATTGATCATAGGGAGTTGAACAAATTAACGATTAAAAACCGTTATCTACTCCCTAGGATTGATGACTTGTTTGATCAGTTACGAGGAGCGTGCCCTTTCTTAAAGATAGATTTTCGGTCAGGTTATCATCGGCTATGAGTGCATGAGGATTCCATTTCAAAGACCGCATTTCGAACGAGATACGGACATTTTGAGTATATGGTTATGCCTTTTGGGTTAACCAATGCACCAGCGGTTTTCATGGACTTAATGAATCGGGTGTGCAAACCGTATCTAGATAAGTTTGTCATTGTCTTCATTGATGAAATTCTGATCTACTCAAAGACGAAGGAAGAGCATGAAGTTCACTTGAAGTTGGTGTTGGAGTTACTGAGAAAGAAGAAGCTGTATGCGAAGTTTTCCAAGTGCGAGTTTTGGCTACAGGAAGTGAATTTCCTTGGACATGTGGTCAACAAGAGTGGTATTTACGTGGACCCAAGTAAAATAGAGGCGGTGAAGAATTGGAAAGCTCCTACAACGCCGTCGGAAGTTCGATCATTTTTGGGATTAGCTGGCTATTATAGGCGTTCATCGTGAATTTCTCCAAGATTGCTAAACCCCTTACTTGGCTAACTTAGAAAAACCAAAAGTATGAGTGGGGCGAAAAAGAGGAAGAAGCATTTCAGACCTTGAAGAATAATCTATGTGATGCTCCTATCTTGTCGTTACCAGACAGAATTGAAGATTTTATAGTTTACTGCGATACATCGAATCAAGGACTAGGTGGTGTGCTCATGCAAAGAGGCAAGGTAATCGCCTATGCATCGAGACAACTGAAGATTCACAAGAAGAATTATACAACACACGACCTAGAGTTGGGAGCTATCGTGTTTGCTCTTAAGACTTGGAGGCATTACTTGTATGGCACGAAGAGTGTCATCTACATGGACCACAAGAGCCTTCAGCATATTTTTGACCAAAAGGAGTTAAATATGCGCCAAAGGAGGTGGATCGAGCTGTTTAGTGATTATGAGTGTGAGATTCGCTACCATCCTGGTAAGGCGAATGTGGTGGCTGATGCGTTAAGTAGGAAGGAACGGGTGAAACCTAGACGTGTCCGAGCAATGGCTATGATCATTCAGTCTGGAGTGAAAGAGATGGTAGTGGCAGCCCAAAGTGAGGCGTTCAAACAGGAGAACGTTCTTACAGAAAGGCTACATGATTTAGATCAAAAGATGGAAAGAAAAGGAGACGAGAGTTTGTACTTTATGGATCGAATTTGGGTTCTATTGGTAGGAAGTGTAATGGATGAGGCCCATGCATCAAGATACTTGGTACATCTGGGAGCGGATAAGACGTACTATAACCTTGGAGACATGTATTGGTAGCCACATGTAGAAAAGGATATAGCTACCTATGTTAGAAATTAAAGTCTAAGTATCCTCATTTATTTGTTGATCGTGCTGTTGAACCAACTAGTTAAATCTCGGGACGAGATTTCCATAAGGAGGGGATACTGTGACAACTATGATTTAATCAAGTTAGTGATACCTTTAGAAATGGCTAAGGGTTCATTTTATGTGTTTAAGTGTTGTGCTATGTGATTTTATGTGTGCTAAGTGGTTTACATATGTGCATGATGTCATTTTAGAGGTAAATGATTATCTTATTTTGTGTGCACTAGTTGGTTACCCGCGCATAACGGCGGTAATAGAAAATTTACTAACTCAACTCTTTACGCAATTTCCTATCCGCTTAGTAATTTCGTTTCACAACACTTTAAATGTAGCTTATCGATTAAGGTTGCCTGAGGATTTGTGTGGTAAGATACCATTGATTAGATTCATGTGACAAACTTTAAAGAAATGTTTGGCGGATGCTAGTTTGCATGTGCCATTAGATGAGATAAAGGTTGACAAAACTCTTCGTTTTGTTGAGGAACCTGTAGAGATTATGGACCGTGATGTTAAGAGGTTAAAACGTAGTAAGATATCGCTTGTGAAAGTTTGTTGGAATTCTAAGCGTGGTCCTGAGTAACTTGGGAACGCAAGGATTATATGAAGTCTAAGTATCCTTGGTTGTTCGTCGAGCAAGCTGGTAAATCGGCTAGTTAAATCTCGGGATTGAGAATTCCTAAGGAGGGGGATACTTGTGGACAACCATGATTTGAGCAGGTTAGTCAAACGTTTAGTATTGATTATGTGCCTGTTGCAATATATGGTGTATGTGATTCTGTGTGTTTAAATGAGTTTATGTGGGTTATGTGAGGTATTGGTAATCAATCTATTGAGTGTGATCATCTCAATGAGATTGGAATGGTGGTGAAATTGGTTGAGTTCATTTTGTTCCACTTTTTGAGTGACAAGAAATGATTAATGAGATTTGAGGTTTCGTGTTAAATGTGTAAGTATTATTACGTATACATATTTTGTGTTAGTAATCTAAGATAGGTTTAAATTTTAAGTGGTAAGTTAAGAAAAATGTAAAAATTCTATTTTAGGAAAGTTAGGTTGAAAATGAAAAGTTAAAAAGTTATTTTTAAAAGTCTAGTGAATTTCGTTTAAGCAAAAAGGTATAGTCAAATTAGTTAAGGTTTTTATAAAAATTTAAAGAAATACAAGTAATTATATAAATAATAATTAGAAAATAAAAATAAAAAAAAATATACAAAGGGCTAGTCGGCCGAATAAAAGGAAAAAAAAGAAGAAAAAGAAAAAAAAGAAAAAAAAGAATGTATTAGGATATATAGCATTTTCTAATTAGGCTTTATTAGAAATTATTTTAGGGCTATAATAAAAAAATAAAGGATCCTAAAACCTCTTTTTGTTCGACGATCCAAAGAAGTTGAAGAGAAATTTTTTAGGTTTTAAAGGTATTTTTCAAGTTTTGTTTTATTTTCAGTTCTTATTTTAATTCTTGTAATCTAAGTATGATGGACTTAGGTTTAATCATGAAAATTTTTTTTAAATTAGGGTTATTAATTTTCTTGAGTGTATAGTTTAATGATGATTGTCTTGTTCATTAGTTCAATTGGTTTCGAGATTTGATCATGCGTTAGGGTCTATGATCTCCCGAATTAGTTGTTTATTCACTGCAGATATTAGGCAGTTTTTGTAAATGGTCATAACTCAATCATTATAAGTATCAAAGTAAACAATTTACAACATACGTGAGATAACCATCAGGAGAGTATACCTTTCCAGTAAAGTTGCGGTCTCGTGTGTTTTTTATGGTCGGCCAAGTGGGTCAAAAAGGGGTCGTTACAAAATCAGTGTATAAAACCTGTGGACGAATTTCAGTTTTTGGTTTTGATTTTCTAAAAATATTTAGACATCTAGTTATAGACTAAAAATCACGTGGAAGTTAGTTTGTTATTGTGTGTGACCCCCCCTTGAATTTTTGTCTAACGTATGTAATTGAGGTCTAAAGTGGTCATCTTGGTGTCATACTTTTAGGGGTCAGATTCTGGACACCTTTGGATAAATAAATTTTTTCTAAAGGGTATTTCGTAAGGGTTAATGCCTCTTGGGAAGAGCCTATGAGAGGTTCATAGGAATTTTGTAGCATGGTATATTTTGGTTTGAATTGTGGAAGTGTTTAAGTGGTCGTTTAGGACGCGTAAGGGAGTATACAATTTCTGCTCAAATACCAGAACTTTAAAGGGTAGCATTGAAGTGTAAAATGACATATGTAGGAGTTGAAATAAGGGTTAACCTTCAAGTATATAACTATGGTAGATAGCTTAGTATCCACATCATAGTTTGAGGTTATATCATATTGGGTTGTGACAATGCATAATTGATGGGTAGCTTATTGTCGTGCTTAATTGTTTAGAATATCCGTGAAGTGTTTGTGAGCTTTTGTTATAGGATTCTTTTTGGAAGCTAAGCTTCAAGTGAGTTTCATAGCCCTTTTTTCTTATGTTTCTTGGAGGTAAAAATGATGGCAAAGAGGTTTTGAAATGTATTTAGTATTGTGGATATGTGTTTTAAATGATGCATGGGCTATACGTGACTATTGTATGTTATGTGCTACTTGATTTTATGGTATGAATTGTTGTGCTTGAGCGTAATCGTCTCATGGCATTTACGGATTTGTTTGGTAGTAAGCTGTGATCGTCTTATTACTGTGAGTTGTTTGAGTGAGCGTGATTCGTCTCCTATTATTGTTATATTTTGTTGTGAGGATTGACGCAGTGAAGTCTCAAATGTGGATTGAGGTGATTGCTTGTTAGACTTGTATGATGTACGATGTATGTCCTGCTATGTTTAATGTTTTAATTATCACAGTTATTGGGATTTAAAGGTTTGTTATTGGAGTGTTCATAACCTATGACTCTTACAACCGTTGTGTTGACGTTTTTTATGCATCATTTTCAGGGGGGGGTTGAGCTTCATGAGAATACTGAGGTTAAGAGAGGTGGCTAGAATGACCGCTAGGATTGCATTGGAGTTCGCTCCTGAGTTTGTTTATGTTTGTTGCATGATTTTGTTGAATGTTATTTGATTTTATTAGGATCGTGAGATATTGTTCTTGTATTGGTGAGACCCTTTTTCATTAATACAAGATGTCGTTCTTTGGTTTTCGGTATTGTCATGACACATTGTGTCTTTATTACTTAGTTATGCATTTAGTGTTTCTCTATTGTTGACACCATTGTATTGTGATGATATCCATGATGTTACGCCTCGTGTTTCTGCCTTGGCGGGGTGTGACAGTGTGTGTGTGTGTATTTCTCTCTTCTATCACACACACATCTTTCCTTTTCTCTCATCTTATCATATAATATGGCTATTATTTGTTTCATCCTCCACCGACCTCCGAATCTATATTAGTTGTGGTTTCTTATTCTTACCAGTGTTCCTGCCATTTGGTTTGGTTTTATGATCATTGGATGAAAGTAATCAGACTTAGATGATTTAGATTGTGGAATCACAGGTTTATGTTCTGATCTTCTGAGGGAATTAATCTTCTCATCCATTTACATTTGAACAAGTTTTGTTAACTCATCAATTTTTGATTCTTGTTCATTGTTTTTTACTTCAGCAGGAACTAAAGAAGTGGCTGGTTTAGTACTACAAATAGTGACAGGTCCTGAAACACTCTTACTAGAAGATTATTGTGTTTCGGGCTTTGTTTATTTCATGGTTCCTAAACCAGATTCTTCCTTGGAGAATGATCTTTGGTTAGTCAATATCTATTACCTCAGAGACTTTAGAGACGCTACCTAAAGATTTTCAATGGAGGTAAGGTGTTAGAGGTTTGATCCTGACTCTTTGGAAGATTTAGGGTCAGTGGGTGCCTTAGTGAGTTTCAGACACTTATTTATAGCTTGACTTTCAGGGACTAGAATTCTTCCAGTGTTAAAGTTTAGAAGTTTACTGTTAGGGTTGTGTCTCTCAACCCAATCTTTAGATTTTGGGACCATTTCATGGTCATAATCTAGGGAGGCAGGTACGAGTCATTTTTCGATGATGATCCAGTGAGTAGTTCACCACTAATAATCTTATTCTTTTGGTTTGGAATTTGGTCACTGATACATTGACTTATTTTCTTAGAGCTAATTAGCCATTTTTCATTGGCATTTCTCTCTTCTTTCAGTTGGTCTTAAAGAGCATGATTTAACTTAGTGAGTTTATTGTTTTGAATCTGAAAAGTGACAGCATCAAGATTGGCTTGTCTTAAAACAAGTAGATCATCTCTAAACTTATTTAGTTCAAAAACTATTTTGTTATATTTTGATAACAGGTTTAATCTCTACTCTTTAACAAACTTCAAGTTAATGTTTATATATTTGAGATAAGTCTGCCAATCAGCATCCTTATCCATGGAAAGAAGAATATTTACCTTTCTTATGGTGATGTCGATCCATTCACCATTACGGGAATGATTCTTTTCGACTGAGAGCTCATCATCAACTAGAGCCATCAGTTTACACTTGACTGGTGTCATCTCCTCGCATCATCTAAGGACTTCATCCTCTACGAAATTCAAAAGTTTCAGTAACAAGGCTTTTTTCTTTGATCAAAAGTTCTTTTGGGACTGAGAGTAGAGGGGGATGGCCTAAGGAGTGCATGTTTGCGCTTTTCATTTTCTTTGTACTCAGCCTTGTAGTCCTTTTGAATTTTTTGTTCATTTTGACTACTTGGGCGGTTGGGAAGACTGGAATATGTTTTGGTGACATTTCTTTGTGGTAAACTTGGGTTTGATAACCTTTTGACACTGAAGAGACATTTTGACACTGGTGATTTGTAAGAAGTTTGTCGTTTTTGGAAAAGCAATCTCTTGCATAAATGATATTTTGCAATTTGTTAACACCTAGTGTTTTCATTTGCTTTTTGGCTTGAAAAGTTGTTTTTCCTTTTGATAAAACGTTTTGAATTTGCCAAAAGGGCTCTCTCATGAAACTTTAATTCTAAATCTTTGAGATACTCCTCACTGGTTCTCTCATCTGCCTTAATCATCTTATTTTTTCTTGGAAATCATATACAATATTGTTAGAAGAAGGAAATTGATATGGGACGTGGTTGAAGGGAGTTGTTCTAAGGGCCTTTTTATTAATCTGGATATCCCTTTTTTGGATCAGTTTGCCTCATAGGGACAAAACTACCATAGATATTTGCAAGGTAAAGGTGAGTCTGAGTGTGTTGGCGTTTTTAGTTTCTGAGAGAAGCTGTGCTACTTCTTAAAGATACTATTCATAAAACCGACATTGATTTCGTGTTTGGGCAGTGTCACACCATCATTAGGCAGCTGATTGCGTAGGGTCTTGTAACGGGTGTAAGTCTGTGAGAGACTCTCAGAGGGTTTAGCTCTGAAAGTTTGATACTCAAGTTTCAGATCCATGATCTTGTTTTCCTTGGTATCAGAGGGACCTTTAAAGCTGTGAACCAAGTCAGTCCATGTAGCTTTAGCTGTCTCACAGCTAATGATAACTCCATTATATCATCTAGTAGACATGATATAATGATACTTTTAAGGCGCTGGTCTTGATTGACCACCATCTATCATCATTTGTCCAATGGGACTTGGCATTAATTTCACATTCAGCTGTTTTTGGTTGGTAATGACCTTCCTTATACATTTAGGTAATAGGGTTTCATACCAGTCAAATAGCAAAGCATTCGCTTTTTCCATTTGTTAATTTTTTCCAGCTCTAGTCTAGGAGCAATAGTAAAATAACTACCTCCCTTTTTGTCAACTAGCTGGGGTATAATACTTTCAGCAGCCATTTTAGGATCTAGGTTTTTAAAAACTTTTAAGCAGATATAAGTGTAAAAGGTTTTATAAACCTTCTACTCTGATACCACTTGTTGTTCCCTTTTAGTTAGTTACCAATAACTACAAAAGTTATGATACACTAACCCATGGCATGAAAGTAAAGTATGTTTGAAAAGTTTTGAAATAATGTAACGACAGTAAGTAAAAGACTCAAAACTTTTCAACGTTTAATTCTTATAAATTTATTAAGAACTATACCCCATTGTTTGCGGAACAACAATGGGGATTGAATGACAATGTGTATGTGTGTGATCTCCTCACTAACAACTTTGCATAACTTAAAGTATTATGCAAAGTTAACAACTATGCTAACCTACTGAGCTTGCTCAGGGACTTAGTCGATTTGGAGAAGTAGGTGTTTGTGAAAGATACAATTTTGAATGCACAAACTTAACCTACTCCATTTACAAGGCATGTCTTTATACTACTTAGGTAGGGACATACCCACATGGGTGATAAGTGCGTGTCACAAGATTAATCGACCAGTACATATTGTACAGGTTTGTCTCTATTACAATTCTAATCTAGGAATGAGATAAACACACTTTCTAAGGTCAGTGATGACATCCTGCCTTGTATTCATACCCTATTCAGGATAGTTTGACTTCAGGTGGATAAGAGCTTGGACTTATCCATTTAAACTATCCCGCCTATTCTCCAGGCACTTGTCTTCAGGGACTTCTAGTTGTTGGAGATCATATGAGGTTCAGTGAGTCTATCGTCACAACTCACTGAACCCATCACCTTTTTCTTTGGCTTAGGGACTTCATTCACTAAGAACCGCTTTACTGAATGGTTGAGTCTTTCTTGTAGATTAGGTTGAACACTTGAAGGTAACTCACTATGTGATTGTTCACTTAGTGACCTAGAGATGTTTAAGGTTATCTAACACTTAGGATATTTTGTATTCAAATTCAAATGAAACATCATTGAGCACTGAATTGACCCATCAACGTGTATTAACCATTGCGAATCAAGATTTGTGTTATTGGAAAAAAATTAAGAGAATTTATGGTGTTTATTGGGTTGTAAATGAATTATGAGTAGGTAATTGGAATTAATAGGATAACGGATTTGTAACAGAATTTGATCAGAATGCATCTGGGCGGGAAAGTGCTTTGAATACCAATTGATTGAACAATCTAGAAATCACTTAAGAAATGAAAATTAACCGGCAATTCGGTTAGGATTCCAAGAAAGAAGGAAATCAAAAGAACAATAACACGAAAGGATTTGTTGTGGATTAATGAGTTTGAATGATTGTTACATAATGATCACAATAGAGAATAATGAAAGTTTTCAATGATAATCAATGCATGCAAATGAATACAGGGGTGGGTTTTATACAAGAAGAGTCATGCAGACCCGTGCGTTGCACACGGCTTGTGTCAAAAAAAAATTGCATGGTGTGCGTATAATGGTCGCTTGCATCGTGATTAACTAAGGTTCATGTTCAGAATGGTTCAGGAAAAATATATTTTAACTATATACTTTGTGGCCGTTCTAAAAAAACTATATACTTTGCGAGCCTTTCGACCCATTTAACAACAAACTCTGCAACCTACACTATGGTGTTAGTTACATGATAGATTTATAAGAAAAACTTACTTTTCTTAAAATATCCAACCGGGTAAAATGGGGTCAAATCTAAATATTAACACCATAACAAAACACAAAAACCAAACAATCTAACAAATAAACAAACCCCCCCAGCTCCCCCCCTCCCCCCCCCCCCCCCCACACCCACTCATACTCCCCCCCCTCCCGTTTCTTTTTTCTTTGCTGGTGCAATCTCAAAATTATTCCTGATCTTTTACTTATCAGTAGGTGGCAATATTATTCTATTTGTATATGGGTTAAATTGAAATTAAAGCATCATACGGTCTGGGTATGATATTGAAAATTTTGATGTTTACATAACCATGATCTAATTTAAACTGCTTCTTGTCTACCATTTTAGAAATCTTAAAATGATTTGACCTATTTGGAATTCAACAGAACCTAATTTGCAGCAGGACTGTGAGCCCCTCCAATATTTTGAGCTTTCATAATACAATAAACAAGATCAAGACTAAGTTTTTGTGCCTATTCTAATGCCACTCATCATACGATCCAAGCAATACAATACACATTTACGTTTATTTGCTTCCAAAAAGCAACCTTGTTTGATGCTCATCAAACTTTCATATAGGAGGCTACTTGGGTCCAGATCAGTGTATGGACATATTCAGTTTTAATTCAGCTTTATAAGTTAATCACACTTACAAAAATGCCTTATTCATTCAATATATAAAAAATGGCTGACAGAGAACTCTTAATCAATATTTTTAATGGTGGCAATTAGTTTCTCAAAGTAACAAAAAACATACACACCCTACTCCTACACATTTTTCCCAGCTGGGTGTTTCAAGTTGTTATGCCCCCTTGAGATAGTAAGTTAGTAACATGAGAAAAGAGCCTCTAAGCATGTGGAAACTAGGTTCTAATTGAACATTGAAAATCTCTCTGAAGCATGCCACCAAACGCTCAGCTATTTTCAAATGTATGTGATATTATTCTTACCACTATTGCAGCAAACTGTGAGCCCCTCCAAAAAAGTTAAGCCCACCAAAGTTCAAGTTTATCAATGAATAAATGATATAAATTCTTTCTGGCTTATCTAAGTATATGGTTGAATTCCTTCTAAAATATAAAATGGACCTATCACAGGACTAAATTTTAGAACCATGACAATTTCGTGATTCAGTAATGCAACCTTTAGTGGCCTAAAGTGCTTGACGCAAAACACACGCAACATTAATATTTAAACACAGCCAGTTGAGTGATATGATGCCGACCAATTTCATATCATAAAGGATTGTATAGTTAAGTATATGACCCTAAGTGTGCCATACTTAACTGTCGATTACCTGTGTATTTCTGTTGGAAAAGTAGCAGCGTTATCATTTGTTGCAAACAGATTTGTCACACGATGGCTCACATCTCGGGCCCGAAGTGGATAGTCCATCCATCTATATTCCTATTCGTAGTTCCTGATCCCAAGAGTGCTGAAAACAAACGACATAATACATTATATGTCATAGTTAAAACCCGAAGAATGTCGAGTGATAAAGAGATCACCTTATAGAATGAGGCGCCCAAAAGGCAATATTCGGACATCGAATTGTTACGTTTACCGGCTTGCAAAAAACAACTTAATTTATGTGAAAAAATATAAAAAAAAACATGAAACAAAATCCATGTGTGAGAACACATCTGTTGTTGTTCATCACACATTAACATCCTTCTTTTTATAAAAACTCCACGCACTATCCTATACTGATTTAATTAAACCATATTTTGAGACATATTAGTAATAACATTGTGTTAGATTCAAAAGGCTGTAACAAAAATTCTCATTTATACAAAACCACATGAGCTTTACCTTAGTATAACTCAACATACGTTCTTTACAACCTTAGGCATTTATATCAAAAAGATATTACTACTCAATTTTCTTTATATATATATATAATATATTATATATTATATATTATATATATATATATATATATATATATATCACCAATGCATAACTCATCATGACTCTATAAACTTGAGCTTACATAGATACAAGTATTCAAAAGGAGATAAAATTTACCTATTCTATTATCATCACTTCTTATGTTTGGATTTCAAGTAACCACATAGGGAATTTATCACAGTGAACATGCTATATACATTAACTTTTTCGGTACCTAAATACCAAGCTATAAACAAAAGTAATTGTAGTACCTGATGGAGGCAAACGCTCGAAGTTGCTGAAACAAAAAATAAAAAAGGATCGTAAATATTTGAAGCAACGGAGTTAATCACTACATGTATGCATCAATAAATCATCACATATTCAAGTGTCCAATTTAGGTAGTATGTATTTTAGCTTAATCTCTGGCATATAACCTTAATGTTTTTTTCTTTTTTTCTTACTTATGATCTTATTACAGCTGCTAGGGTTTTAGGTTACAGGGTTTTACCTTCTCCATGAAAACCATTGGCGAACCTTTGTTAGATCGGAGGTAGCTACTGGTTATGGTGATGATGGCTCTGCATCCAAAAAGCTGATTACAATACTGGACCGACCGGTGATCTCAACTTACCTATCTCTAAAGTACCGAGAAGAAAAACTTCATAAGCTCAAAATCTTTGCCCAGAGTAGGGTGCGCTACATAAGCTGCCTCGGATGTTCGGGTTCCATGGTTTCCATACCCGATTCAAACCCTTCCTAATCCTATTTCTTGTTCGCCATAGCCAACGAACACACTTGTTTGAGATCAAAGGCATAAAAAACAGCCATCATATAGTTGAAGATCAAAGGGCAACAACTTGTTTCGAGTGTGGCATAACAGCCATCCTATAGTTGAGATAAAATTATCAAACATGTTCATCTAAAAATAAGCAGTAGGGAAAAGCAATTTTAAGTTGCTCACCTGCAAGGTTACCAAGATCATAAAAAATTACGTTTGTTGCAATCTGCCCCTCTGTAGCGCTTTGTTACTTCAACCAAAAAATTAAACATTCACAAGCTTCCATTTTGCGTCTCCTGCTTAATGGATACATTACAATAATATATTAACCGGATTTCAACGATTATAACAATAATGTAGCGTAATATGAAGTTAATCAAATAAAAAAACCAATACACAACCCAAATCATGTGAATCTCAACTAAAAACCAAATATGTATAGAATCTCATAAACCTTAAATTAACAGAAAGCAATCAAAATAATATAATAAAAGAAATAACAAACCTGTAACAGGATCAAAAATTAGGAGATGATGATTGGATTGAAAAGATTGAATTCTGTCGTTTGGAGTTAAGGTTGATTTAAATGGTTGAACTGTATAAAAGAATTCAAGACTACGGTTGAATAGTTTGCGATTGCTTGATATGTCGACAATTAAAGTAGAGGCTTTTGGAGAGCTTTGTATGCAGCATGGTTTTGTACATATGGCCGTGTGAGTAATACAAAGCATTTAAAGATACATCCCCAATAAATTTAGGGGCTCAATCTTTTAGTATAATAGATAGATGGGTGTAGTGGTGCAAAAAAATCGGTTAAAACCGGTTTCTGGTTATTAGAAAACCGGTTTCGGGTTATTAGAAAACCGGTTTAAAAAAAACCTGTTTTTCTAATAACCGGTTTTGGTTTTTTCGGTTTTTCCGAAATCGGTTTTTTTCGGTTATAAATGTTTGGAATCGGTTTTTTTTTTTGTTATAAATTTTCGGAATCGGTTTTTTTACCGGTTTCGTTTTTTTCGGTTTTAAATGTTCGGAATCTGGTTTTTTATACTGGTTCGGTTTTTTCGGAATTTAAATTTCGAACATATTTATTTAATAAACTTTGTTAAATTACAAAACATTTAATTAAACAATAGCACGCGAAACATACTAAAATTTACAATCATAACTTTTTATTGACACCGGAAAACATACTAAAAAAAATTACAGAAACATAACTTTTATTTAAACAATACAATTAGACAACTAAAATTATGTTAAATACTAATACATTTCGAGCTCGTCGGCGAAGGCCATGACCCGAAAAACATATTAGTGTACTCAAGTATGGTCGAGCTTTGGCATTGCCAATCACCCCGTTTTTTTATTACTCATAGTCCATTAAATCTTCAAAAAAATCTTCTACATCTACGTGTTCAATATCTAAGTCTTCAAACTCACCTTCATCTAATTCGGTATTCGGAGGTGATATCCCTAAATCAACTTCTTTTCTTGCTATAGTTTCTTCAACGTCTTCTAATATCGGACCTTCCAACGGATGGTTTCATGTTGTACCCTATCTAACTCCGTCCAAATATCTCTTCAAAAAACATACACATACTTTCACGGTTTGGGGTTAGTCTTGACCTTCTTTCCGATATAATTCTACCGCTAATAGAAAAGGCCGATTCGGAAGCTACCGTCGAAGCTTGGACCGTTAATAAGTCACGAGCCATAGCGGATAAAATGGAATTGGATTTCCCTTCTTCCACAATGCCAATGTCAAAGTTTGTGTAACTCTTAGGCCTTAAAGTTATTAAAAAGTTTGTAGCCATATATTGTCTCAACTCGCTTGTTGGGGCCGATGTTCGTTGACGCTTTGTAGCGTCTTCAAATAAACTATTATAAAGGTTTATATTAATGTCACTTGCCATTCGGGACGATCGGCCGCATTTTGATCGACAAATGGGTTTTGTATTTGTACATATTTTGTTGATAAATTCCAAATAATTTTTTAAAGTTATCGTTAAATATAAAAATTTGGTGGTTTATATAGTTGGGGTCCGGGGTTTGATAGCGTCTACCCAAGTGATAAGTCTACAATTGTTTATCTATTCTTGTTATTAAAGAGTTCTATGCTTCCAACATTTAAACATGGGATTAAGTGCGGTGGAACAAGTAAAAACCAAAGGTACATTAGACAAAATATTTTACAATTTCTTTTATTTATAACTTTAACATTCTTCTAAACATTGACTAGGTGGAGGTTTTTATTCGTCTATATTTTTCCGTCATAGCATAAATTTTGACTTTAAATACTATGAGCTTGTTGGGGTATAAACCACCGATTTTTAGTTGTTGCCATTTAAAAAACTTGTAAAAAAAAATAGGTTAAATCTTTAGTAAGATCCTAATCCTTGGTCGTATATCTGAAACGGATTTATTTTTCATTACAGTGTTTCATTTGTCGTTCGTTACTGAAACTATATATAGTTAGTAATAAACCCCTAAATTTCATCCTACCACACTATCACATATTCTTTAAATGCCCTAGCTTGCTAGGATAAAATTATAACATGAGCAACACAACGGGATAAAAAAAAGACCATACTCTAAACGGGTGTTTTTATACGTAATTTTAACAATTTTCCATAGCTTCAGATATTATTGGATGCATTATCTAGTGAAATCGTAAAAACTTTATTATCTAAATTATATTCAATTAAAGTGTCATGTAAAATTTTTCTTAAATTAGATCCCGTATGAGGATAACCAAATAGTTTAAAAGCAATTGTCCGTTTCATTAATAACCAAGATTCGGATTAAAACCAAAGAGCCGTAACGGCTAAAAAGAATTTTCCGTAACCATGTGGTGCAGTCCAAGTATCAGTAGTTATAGAAAAACACCATATTTATAATCACGAAAACATCAATAATATCTTTTTTAGCCGTTTCCCATAATTTAAAAGCATCACTTCTAAGAGTAGTACGATCTTACATGTTGATACCGCGGTTGTAGCCTCCTTTTGATGATCTCCGTAAGCTTGACGTTGTCGAAGTGGTGAATGGCATTAGAGTCTTGTTGGGAATGACCAAACCTTCGTAAAATCAAGTCGACCGCATCTTTATCAAATTTAAACTTGACCATCCGCCACCAATAGTATCCTTGTGACGTCATCATTTTGCGCTAACAGCATTCAACACGTTCTTATGAGTCCGGAGTTTTAGTGTTAGACGCGGGGGGGTTATAAAATTTCTTACATTTCTTGCAACGCGCCCTTTAACCCCCCTGATCATAATACACATATCGTTAATTTAGACCAAACATCGCCTTTTCTCGTTAGTTGGTCTAATTCGCACCACATTTCATAGTGTAAAACTTTCGTACATGGCTAGTAGAAATGGAGGGATTAAGTGGAGCTTGTTGTGTTTGAGTTTTCCATTTATAGAGGGATTGAGAAATTGAGAAACTTAGAGTTTATATATATACGATTAGAGAGACAGAAGAGAGATTAGTGTCGTGTTTTTGATGTTGTTTTAACCACAACCCATTACATTGTATTCTATACTTCCAATCCATGCCCTAAAAAATCATCAAAATACCAAAAAACCAAAAAATCGACTAGCATAACGGCTAGTAGCCGTTGGGTATTTTTTTTTTTAAAAACCGAAAAAAACCGGTTTAAAAAAAAAAATTGTAACGGCTACTTGTAACATTCAACGGTTAGACGAAAATAATAGTTATTCAGATTATTTGCAATTTCATTTCGACTCACATTTTGGGACAACACTATCCAGGTATCAGCTTTGCATCATACATTTGTAAATTTCGCAGTACTTCTATTTGAATATGTAATGTATCATCCAATGTCAATTAACATAATTGTTCATTTTCTATGATAATTTGGAAAAGAATCTTAAAATAATCCTACAGCTGCACTCAAATCATAAAAAAGAAAGGTAGTTGGTGTGACATTGAGCTATAAAAGTATTGCAAAGGGAAAATTTGAAGACAATAAGCGGTAAAGATCTCACCAAACTTATTTTATATTTATAGGTTCTTAATCATACATTGATTAAATTGTTTTATCTAATTTATACAGTTAAATCAATATGTAGAAAGACAATTTGAAATTTGCGAACCCATAATTGACTATGTTAGATTATAACGAAAAGTCAGCCAACAATAATGTACCTAACAGTGTAGTTGTAACTATAGCATTATGAAATTACTCAATTGCTTGGAAGTTTGTTATGTTGAAATGAGTTAAAAAGCAGACACAACCATTTCGTCTCAAATATTTCTAGTTTTATTAAAAAGACGCAGATAAAGAAAAGACACAGATAAAGAAAAGACACAGATAAAGAAAAGCGGTTTGTAATTCTATGGCACGAAACTGGTTGTTTAATTAAGTAGAAGCGTAAAAAAAATAAAAAATACGAGTAATAAGCAATCCTAAATATGTAAAGAACAAGTAGGATTATCCGCGCGTTGCTGCGGGACGTTAATTTTTCGCGCGTTGTTGCGGGCCATTGTTATTATTATTATTTTTTTTAATTTTGTGCGGGTTTATTTTTTCGGTCTCATGTTTAATAGTTTGTTTTTTTTATATGGGCTTATGTGTTGGGCCTCATGTTTAAACCTTTGTTTTTTTTTTGCTATATGGGTTTTTTTTTTGAAATGACACTGTTTAATGTAATTTAAAGTTGTACGTTTGTGACTATGTCGATTATTTTAAAGTTGAATCGGTACTTTTGTAATATTTTTTTCCCTCTATTTTGTGCCAAAAATTAAAAAAAAAATTATGCCAAAAAAAAAATTTTTTTTTGGGCCGGCCCAAATTTTGAGCCCAGGCCCAAAGCATTGTACAGTAGAAGCACTGTAGCTTCTACTGTACAATGCTAAATGTATGTATGTATAATAGATGGGCGGCAGTGCCCTCAACATTTGGCCCAACAATCTTGAATACGTAGTGTAAAAATTTGTATTTACTGGTCTTTTTTTTAACATGCCCTCAGCCCAGTTTTAAAAATGCCCTCAGCGACTCAGCTCAAAGTTCAGCCCAACATGCTTTATTATATCATGAGAAAAAGAGAAAAATAATCAAGTGATTTATAGGATGGCAAGCAAATTAGTATGATTTGTGCAATATTTAGTACGAGGATATAGACTCGCGCTTCGCTGCGAGACGATTAGCTGCGGAGTGTTTTATATAGAACGTTTTCTAACTTTTTCACGATCAACTAATAAACATATCTCATCTTACGGTGTGCAGATAGAATATTTAGAAAAGTGAAAAACATAAAAGAATGTAATTTGCATCGAGTATCTCATAGTTACAGTGCACAACATACTAATAGCTCAAAATATACTCTTACACTAACAAAGTTTCTTGATATCTACGTTAGCCTAAATGCCTCAGATAGATCACTTGTAGCGGGATACAATGTTAGAGGGTGTTTTCTTGATTGAATAACCAATGGTTGTTGTCGTAAAAAAAATGCTAAATATGCTTGCAAAATCTCCAAGAGAATGACTTTAAATATCCTGCTTTGTCAAAATGGTTGGCCAAACTTTCTGTTTCGTTTTCTTGTTTTGCACATAATGGTTTATCTTCGAGCCTGAAAAATAATAACTTGTTATAAATTTAAAGCAAACAATGAGTAAACAAATTCACAATAAAGTGCACATCTGACTTTTATACTATTCGGTAAGCTTAAACGTTGCAAAATGTCACGTGGTCATCGTTTCGACCCCGCGTGGCGTCCTCTACTCGATAAGGACCAGCCATCCATCCCGCGTATAATAGAGGTTCACTGGTTTCGTCCTGCCTTGGACTCATCAGGGGAGCGGTCCCAACTCCCGACCAGTGTAGTGCCATATCGAGTCCTCTACTCGTGGTACGTACTGCACCCTTACTGTTGGGTACTCCAACAAGACCAACAGGAATAAACCAGCAACCCTCGCATTCTTGTACGCCTTCCAAGCAGAACCCGACCCTTCAGAATTTGGCTCGTGATATTCTCCCACCACCATTTTATGCATGACCTCGTGCATGGTCATTCGCACCGACGAACGACATCCTTCAAATGATTTGGCTTTGCTCTGGCTTCATGGCTTAAAGGGACATTCGACTTTCAACTCTTTGGGTCCCAGCGTGCAGCGACTACACTCCATCTTGGATTAGTCCATTACTCTTTCTGGCGACTTAAGATCCAGCGTGCAGCGACTGTCATCCACCATTTGGATTAGTCCATTACTCATTTTGGCTTCCATCGAGTGCGATATTGTGAACTCCACACAACATCATATTGACTCTTCAACATCCCGGGAGATCACTCCTACCACCTTTGCGCATCCAACACTTTTAAGAACTTTTTGGGAGAACAACTTGAACGATTCTGCTTCGGTCCGCCTCGGTCCGACTTGGCTCTGATACCACTTGTCACGTGGTCATCTTTTCGACCCCGCGTGGCGTCCTCTACTCTATAAGGACCAGCCATCCATCCCGCGTATAATAGAGATTCACTGGTTTCATCCTGCCTTAGACTCATTAGGGTAGCGGCCCCAACTCCCGACCAGTGTAGTGCCATATCG
This sequence comes from Tanacetum coccineum, assembly GCA_026074375.1. Lineage (NCBI taxonomy): Eukaryota > Viridiplantae > Streptophyta > Magnoliopsida > Asterales > Asteraceae > Tanacetum > Tanacetum coccineum. Next base: position 10,403 of record BQNB010019453.1, on the reverse strand, counting down.
AGTCCTTTACTCGTGGCACGTACTACACCTTTACTGTTAGGGGGGGAGGGGGGGTACTCCAACAAGACCGACATGAATAAACCAACAACCCTCGCATTCTTGTACGCCTTCCAAGCAGAACCCAACCCTTCAGAATTTAGCTCGTGACATAAAGCTTCCTATTTTTTACGGCTAATTTTGTTTTCTTCGTTGCATAAAGCTTCCTATATTTTCTTACGGTTAACCTTATGCAATGGAGAAAACAGCATTCAATATTAATAGCATTCAATTTTCACATCTGTTGTTAACCGAAAGAAACACATTTACAACATTTAAGTGCACATCTGAACACCGGATAGTGCTTATGCAATATACAACAAAAAATAAACTGGAACTGCACCTTTAACCTCAGCTTTGACTGATCTCACACGCTCTGTTTCCGTATCATGGACCAAAAAGAGCAACAGAATATCCTTGTTCCAGTTCGACAGGAGCAGAAAGCGGTCGCCCTTCTATGTGGCTGCACTTCTTTTCCCCCCGGTCCGCAAGCAGAATATACACCTGTAAACGGTTCAAACGGGTCAAAATTGCACAATAGTTTTTATAAATAAAACCTCCAAATCAATCTATTCAAAAAATGAAAAAGAGTATTTTCAAATAGAATGTGTTTAGTAGATGTTCGACTTTTATAATCAACAATTTTATTAGCACGACTAATTTCAATACTTGAACATGAAAACGGATTACCTTTTATCAAGAACAGTCTCTCCACGACATGAGCTCCATATAAAATCATAGAGTAATAGGATAACAACAAAAGTTAGCATACACAAATAAACTATTATAAGTAATCTCCAACACCCAATTCACATAAATAAACATTTTTACCGGACACTCAGAAAGGCAAAAAAACAATTATCGGCTTTAAATAAAGGGGTGTATTAGATTATTTATTATGTGAAGAATAAAAAACGATATCTAAGCCACAACTTTCAAAAACTAAACTTAATCCTGTATGAAAAATAAATCAACCATTCAATATGTGAAGAATAAAAAAACTAACTCATATCAGTTAGAATCAAGCATCATAACAACATGAAAAATTATATAAAATGACTATTAGTTCTAGCCTGTAAAAACTCGACTATTATTCATCTAGTAAGTGTTATTAGCACTAAGATTGCCCCTTGAACTATCATTAATCATGGACTCATGATGCAGAACAGTTAACTGATGTTTGCATGAGTTAAAACCTTACCAAAAAACATAACCATGTTGGGATAATTGTACCACAATTCCAGCATAGCTAATTTTTTTATTATAAATGATATGAAGCACTACCGACTACTTACCATAACAGAAAGAGAAGGAGCATACATGACGATATTGAATGCAACAGACAAAATCATTCACGTCGATTTTCATGTTTCCTTCAAGCCAAGTATCCTAGCAACACCAAATGTTTTCGCCTAATGATGTGGAGGTTGTGAAGACTTCACAGGAAGCTTTACAATCCCCTAGGAAGTGTACCTAGTCGTTGTAGTGTAGTATAGGCAAGACTCGAGGGTTGTTATCATTCTCTAGGGGAATAGGTTGGGAAGGCTCAAACACGGTCTAAACATATGGTATTGTGATTATTCGATACTCTAAACATCTTGTATCACAGCCGATGAAGATTTATTTCTCCTTCCTCTAAAAACTCCCCACATATAGTAATTCCCTTGGAACCCTGAAAATTAAATCACCTCATGTCTCAAATAAAGAAACTTCTCTTTCAATGGGTATATTTGAAGTCATTGAAGTCGTAAATCGGTCAAATATACCAGACTATAGAGGATACACAAAAATATACACAAAGCAAACAAATGCAGTACATCTAAAGATGAGGAAAAACCTTTAGTACTGAGCCATGATTCCCAGCTGAACATCTATTAGACTCTCACAATACTACCAAGGAGCAACTTGTTACCTATTATTTTGCCCATCATTTAGGTTTATTGTCCTTCTTAAATGCGCAAAAAAAAATACAAATGGTAAGGAGCAAAGTGGTAATGAATACCACCTGCAAATGAGTCCTTATGAGATTTAGCGTCCATGAATACCACCTCATTTCTATTACAAACTATATATTTATGAAATTTGGGTTTCACATACCTGCATTACTACTCTTCTAGTAGTTGCGTTGCTCCGGTCATTCTAATCTTCAAGACACAATACGATGAACTCCTACTACAACCAACAGAATAAAAGCAAAGCAGTAAACAGAAAAAAGCGATGTGGCGTTTTGTATCCAATCACGATTTGGCAACGATTCATTAAGAAAAAGCTAGGTGTGCACACATCTTCACCAACACAACATTAATTAAGCAAAAAACATACAGTATTAGCTCTGATCACTTAAGAACAAATTTCCAGAAAGTAAAATTATGCTTAAAAGCAAAAACGCTTATTCAAAAATCGCGTCTTCATTATATACTTAACATAGCATCCGTATTAAACACATTCATGTCCAAAGATAAAGTTAGAGTTGTGGTTTTTAAGCAATCCCAGACACCCCTTAGCAAGCACCAAACATTTGGGTAAGCACGGGACAAACAGTAAAAGGAACTGACACCACTCCTAATGTTTGCATTACCACTTTTAGCACCCCTATAAGTGTCTGCATAAACAAAAACTCTGGTGGCTGTACTAACCATTATTTGTTATTACATCTTGAA